>JAQGAP010003327.1:0-12677 GCA_034697805.1 Orchesella bifasciata | reverse complement strand
CCAATTGATCATACGAATAGAATTTTCTTCGCTTGCATCACATTAACAAGCCTGTTATAATATTAAAAACTTTGGAGAGTAGTATTGGGGCTATAGAAAACTGGCTTTTCAGGAATAATTATTTTAAAATTACGCTTTCAAAAAGAAGTTATAATTTTTCAAGGAAACCAACCAAAAATTATTTTCCATGAGCTAAGCGCGAACTCGCACACACCCAATCTTGAAACTACACCCTAAACCAATGGACTAGTAACCCTTTCTAAAAACCACACACAAATAAAGGATGCATGAATTTGGAGAATTCTCCTTTTCTACCTGTAGAGGATCTTGCAGAATGTTTTCATCATAGACAGACGCAAATGTCATGAATGACATGAATGTACCTCAGCTTCACAAAGTAGCAAAGCATCTAAATCCCTAATATGCATTTTCTTTATTTTTACAAGCAATGACCAAAGCATTGAAGTCTTCCTTTATTTTACATATCACACTAGCACCCGATAACCGCCTCGGATATTTGTCACACAGTGTACTAAGATTTCGGGATGGGCTATTTGTGGGCGTTGATTAAGTTTAGAGAGCGAGACACTCTGAGGAAAAAACATATTCAATAAACGCACAATTAAATGCTAAATAATTATTTGTCACTGTAATTTCAACAAACATAAATTTTACAAAATAAAATTCATCAGATTCAATCCAGTTGAAGGTATAGATTTAGTGGAGTAAATTTTTTGGCAGAAATGGGAAATATTAAGATAACAGTCGTGCTTTTATTAGGCATTTGCTGGACAACAGTGATTGCGCAGAACTGCTATACATATACAAATTGCAGTTCATGCATAGTGAACAAAAGATGTGTTTTCGTTCAAGCAGCAAATGGAAAATTTAGCTGCATCTTACGACAGACAAATTATCCACAGATTAAACGGATATTTCGAACGGAAAAGCGATGCTGGGTTTTGGAAAATTCACCACTTTCTTCAACTTTATCGCCTGATTCTTCTTCTACAACAATTCCTTTTCCAACAAAACCCCCAGCTACAACTACATCATCTCGAACCATAACAGCACAACCAAACCCCCCATCAACCTCCATCTCGACAACAACCAGAACAAGCTTTCCATCAAACTCCACAACTCCTCCTGACACTACTACTGTCACTTTACCTCACAGCATAACAAAAGAGCCTTCTCACTCCATCACCACCCCGGATAAAACAACGAAAACTATCTCCCCAATCACCCAAAGCACATCATCAACAACAACAGTGAAACCAGCCACAATCAAAACCAGATCACCACAGCCAAAACCTACATCCATCATCATATCATCAACTCCTGACACAACAAGCAGTACAAGCTCTTCAACAACACCCACAACCCATCGAAGCATACCAAAAGCAGCAGTCTCCCCCAGCACTACAACACCTCAGAGCCTAACAAAAGCGCCTTCTATTTCCACCACCACCCCTGATAATACACCAAAATCTAACCCTACAACCACCATGAGTACAACAACAACAACAACAACTACAGCAAAACCTCCAACGACCATTATCAAAAATCCCGACACATCAGCTCAACCAATCATCACTGCACCAATCATCATCAAAACTAGCAGAACAAGCCCTCCAACACCTACAACTTCTGAAGCTGTAGTCGCTACAGAAAAAACGGTAATGAAAAGAATGTCTGAATATTCTGCTTAAAAAACTATTAAACATACTAATAATGTTTCTTTCCCACTTGTCAACAAGGTGGATTGTGTCAGCAGCCGCCCACCCCCAGGAAACGCCATTCGTCCTATCAACCAAAAACGTCTTGTTCGAGAAATACAAACCGAAGCATGCAAGCTGCTCTACAAGCAACATTTGCTGCTATATCCAGCTACAATGGGACCATACTGGGTTTATATGTACATCAATAATCCCATGCGAAAAAACCCCAAAACATGCAAACGACTTTTGCGAAATAAGAAATACATATTGTAAATGTAATATAATGAAAAAACGTTTTAGTTTGGTGTCATAATTACACATATTACAGAAATTACATTATTACAGAAATATTATATTATTATTATTATTTTTACAAATGAAAAGGGAGCAAGTAATTTTATTAATAAATTTGTTTTGCATAATATTTATGGATTGTTTTCATCATTTTCCACTGGTAAAGCCGCTGGCTGAATCAAGTTTTCCGGCACACTTATCTTCAACAAATCCATCATCTCTGTATTCCCCTCGTCGGTGAATACATCGATGACCCAAAGCATTGGATGCTTAGTCATCAAAGCATACTCATCCCGAAGCATGATTGTCTTTTGCATGAACGTGAACCCCTCCGAAATATGCTGCAGGCCAGATCTCCACTCATGCAAGGTGTTTTTCAAGTACTATAAAAATGTAACAAATTTGTTATTAAAACACTTAGCATTTCACCTTTTTATCATAATCAGTAATCCTATAATTTAAATTCTGAACAAACCTCCGGAGTTGAAGATATAGATATTAACTGCTGAACAGCAATACGCAAAAGTAGAGATGAAAGAATATATCTTTTGTTGTCCCCAGCATCACAATAAGTAGCCAATGCGTTGAACTGCTTCTGAAGCCAGTTGTTCAGAGTAGCAATACCCTCAATTTGTTGATTGTCCATCTTCGTAATTCTTCAAATGAGTTGTGATGTTTTACTCAAGAAAGAAACAACTATTTATACCACTGTACAAGCAACAGCTAATCCAAAGAAAACCTTGGATGGATTGCTCATTGTGAAACGATTAAATGGAACTATCGTTCGTCACTCAACATACCCCATTTAAAGCCTTACTTGCATGTGATCAATATTGCTTTTTATTTGACACATACACACACACTCTTTATATGTGCCACTTCATCCAAAATGTACTTTAGCTGGATTAGTCAGTGTGAAAAAAGTAAATGGAACTATCGCTGCTCGCACAGCTTATTCCACTTTAATGCCTGAGTTATCAAAATTGCTTTTTTATTTGACACATACACACCTGTTTCACTTTATATGCGGTCTTTCATCCAAAATTAACTTTTAGCTGGATTAGTCAGTGTGAAAAAAAGTAAATGGAACTATCGCTTGTCGTACAACCTACTCCATTTTAATGCCTGAGTTATCAATATTGCTTTTTTAATTGACACATATCCACATATACCTCTTTATACGCATCAGCTAGTCTAAAATGAATTTTGGCTGGATTGCTCAGTGTGAAAAAAGCTTTATACGCATCAGCTAGTCTAAAATGAATTTCGGCTGGATTGCACATTGTGAAAAAAAAGTAAATCGATCAACCACTATACAAACAACCTACTGCATTTAAAGCCTGACTTATAGGTTATTAATACAGCTTTTTATTCAGCTCACATACACCTAAAGTAATTATGTAGTTTATGAAACATTGTTTTAATTATACACCTGCTAAGTATAAATTGTTGATGCGGAGAACTTTTTTATGGACTATTAGTGATGAGTCTAATAATAATAAAGATAGTCTAACCCAACACACCACGAATGCGGATTAAACCCGCACAATTTTTAAAACTCAACAAAACTCGAATGTCACAGCTATTTTATTCAATGTCTAATTTAATTTTTGAATTCGTAACGAAGAATGCAAAAAATAAAATGAGTTGCTGAAATAATAATGATAATATTGATTAATGTAGAAAATGGACAGACACACATGTGATAATAATAATAATATTAATAATAAGAATTGAGGATAATTTAAATCTGATGCAGTGATGAAATTTCCTAATTGTAATGAATAAATTTTATTACATTATAATTGAGTCAAACCTATAAAGCATAAATGTTATGACTCAACATTACTAATAAATACTTAATTTTATTCTGTGACTAATCCTTCTTACTCATAAGTTTCCAAACACTCCAAGTACTTCATGTCTAAAAATTGAGAGCTATAAAAACTCCATTCTTCAACACGAATTCATCACAGTCATCAAACAACAACATGGACAACCAAAGTAAAATTCTCCTTCAAGCGCTCGCTGGTGATAAACCTGCAGATCAAGCCCCAAAAGCTGACTCTACATCCGCCCCTACTCTGACTATCGATTTGACTACTGACGATATAACTGAATTTTTGGGGGGTATTCCTGAAGAAACTTTGACGAAAGAAATTTCTGAAGAAACTTTGCCGAGCGACAATATTTCTGAAGAAACTTTGACAAATGGCAAAACTTCTGAAGAAACTTTGACTAATGACGAAATTTCTGAAAACAATTCGACAATCGGCCAACCAAATACTGACGACCAGCAAAAAACAAGCGATTTGTCACAAAAAAGTGTAGCTCCGACTGGAACCCTGGCTGGAAATCGTGTATCCATAATTAGTGACAGTGTTGAAAATACGAATCATCCCCCACAACCATTACGATTCAATCCTCCATCCCCAATCTGTTATGCTGTGATGACAGATATTCGGCAGGGATTGGAACCAGATGGTGCATTCTGGAAAGTGTTTGCGTAAGTAAATTATTTGTGATGGTATCATCTTTAAACACGTGATGTCTAATTAATGTGCGTTTCTAAAAAGTGATGAGAATAGGAAAATTGCGCCAAAGGAGACAACTAATATTGGAACTGGGCTTGTCCTGCACATTGCTGAGAACGTCCAAATTTCCTGCGAAGATAGGAGTGGAAAATTTGACATTATGGGAGTGGTGCGAAAAATCATTATTTCAGTTAGAAAAGGCTTATTTATTTTAAACACTACAAATTTTTTCCTTACACATCTTTCAGCTTCTCGAAGACACTGACATGGGAGGGCTGAAGATTGTTGCTCACAATCGTTCCGATGAGGAGCTTACCGTAAGCAAAGGAGATGTCATTGGACATGTTTTCTTCCAACAGATTACATACCCGGCCCCCAAATCAGTGAACCCAGAAGTAAGATTAGAAAAATATCTATATGAAAAATTTAAAAAAGATGTAGTCGCATGTTACAAATTTATGTCTTAAATTTTTTATAGCTTTTGAACGATTTCGTTCAATCCATCTTTCAATTTCGGAGAGCCCAGAATACCTTCACGTATCCGCGATTCTTCCCTACAAGTGTCTATCCTACAACTGGACAACCCGCTACACAAGTGGTAACAGCTAGTAGTCAAGAAAGATCTGCCAGTCTACCAGCAGTGATGATGGAGCTAACCAATCAACCTCTCGTGAATGGACCTCAGGCTGAAGTGGTGAACAACAACAACAACAATGCGGAAGATGAGCCTGCCGATGCTGATAGTAGCGGGTATAGTAGCTTGGAAAATATACCTCCATTCGTCAAACGTAATCGATTAGGGTGATTATTTTATTTTATTTTATATCACAATGCACATTTTTTTCGTTTTTAATTTTAACCTTTTAATTAACCTTTAGGTAAGAAGATTTTGTTTAGGGGGAGGGTAAACAGGAATATTTCAATTTCCCGTTTGCATATAACTCGAGCAAAGATTTATATTTATAAAAAATAATCTATTACTGGTGATGGTATACACTTTTATTTCTATTTTATACACGAATTCGAAACAAAAAAATCGTATCAGGCTTTCAATGAAATAAAATTTATTATTTGCAATCAATTTTTTTCTCAAACAAGTTTTATCATTTTTCTTAAATTTCCTGAAGCATATGCATCAAATATGAGAGATCCCCAGCATCTTAAGCAGCATTCATAAAGTTAATAGTGTAGCTATTAACAGCACCTTTTTACCACATGACACACTCCAACAAATTCAACTACCAGCTGCGATGCAACGGTCATAAGATCACAAAATCAACAAGGTGTATCCGTTTTTTTTCAGGCAGTCTACTAGAAGTATACACAAGGTGCAACCATTTTTTCAGGCAGTCAGTTATAATAAAAGTGCACAATCATCAAGTTCTTTTTTACGTGTTTTAATGTAGCATGTATCTATAATAATGCAGCATATTATGTTCAGGAAGCATGAGCATACAATAACTACGGTTGCAGCGACAGAACACGTATGATTATAATGCGTTAAATGCAATAAGTTTTAAGCACACAACAGCATTTTGAATCGAATTAAAAAATGAATAGATTTTATTTGCTCCAACTTACGTCAACAATCTTTAAAAAATTAAAGTAATTATTTCAAATTTCCAACATCAATCAATACATGATATAACACAAATTTCTATTTCTTTCCATATTGATTAACAGTAGTGGCTTCAACAGTAGTCATATGAGTTCTAACTGCAGTTCTGTAAAGTTCTTCAGCGCACTTGTACAAGTCAGAATCGGTGGGAACAAAGAGCTCAAAAGCCTTCGCAACACGCCCCGAGCTCATAATTTGCAACTTAACTTGCTGTGAACCCCCATCCATGTCCAAAAACCGAGATTGATGCTTCCGCAAGTAGCGAGTACTTCCAACTCGGTAAATTATATTTTCAGATTTTTCAACTAATCGCTTATCCTCCTCAGAAATTCCGAAGGCTTCCAAGATGCTGGTATCCATTGTTTTAAACAATATTGCTTGTTCCTAGGTGCAGGATCAAATGTTCTTCTGAGGGATGATGATTGCAATTGATGCTGAATATGTAAAAACGCTTACTTTTTATACCAATTCTATAACCTTCAAATTATTTTATTTTTTATTTTTTGTGTTATTTATCGAGTATAAAAGGAGCCACGCTTTCCACTACTTGTTGTAGTACAACATGGATCCTAAGCGTGAGTTGTACCACCTGAATAATGCATTCAAAGAGCGAAAGTGCCATGTCTGCAAACAATTTTTTCTAACTGTTGCCGGATTAGAAAATCATTTATTAAACACGCATGATTACTATAAGCCTATTAATAAAGTGCTGGTTGGAGGTGGAGGAAATTTAGAATTAAAAAAAGAAGATGAAGAAGTGCAAAATGATGATATTGTTTTTGAAACGGAAACTTACCTTTCCGGAGTTTCAACTGTTTATACAGCCGATGTTGAGGATCTGAATTTTAAGAATCCCGAGGATTTGTTTTCCTATGCCTATTTTAATCTAATAAGTATACTTCAAAATGAGCTTAAAAACCGGAAATCTTTTAAAATTCAGTTCTTAGTTTCAACATTGTTTTCCAAACTAAATCCGGATACCAATGAGGTGGAATTTACGGAAACCCCACCAATATTCCGCTCATTCATGCATACTATTTTAAATGAATCCATGATCTACAAGCTCATTGAAGTAGTCAGTAATAAATTGTCAACAGATCATGAGTTTTTTAATCAGATGAAAAGTGGGTGGAATGTAGAAAAAATTCTATTGATGGAAATAAAAATTGTTCAATTTCGCCCCCTGAAAGCTTTTGGAGGAACATATTTAGAAACTCCGCTTTTGCTTCAGTATAAAGAAAGATCAGGGTGTATTCTTAACGTTAAAAATAACATTAAAAACCAAGATGGAGACCATCTGAAGTGCTTTATGTGGTCAATACTGTCGCACAGGGACATCGGCGGAATCACAAATGATCATAACAGATCGTTACACTGCAAAGATGTGCGTCATTATAAATACCCGGATATAATGTCCAAAGTCAATTTCAGTGGAATTGAATTTCCACTTAACTTCAAAAGTTTTGACAGTGTGATGTCTAAGTTCCACAAGCAAAACGAAGATATTGGGCTGACCATAATAGCTTATCACGAAAATCCGGACTATGCAAAAAATGCAAAGCATGAGACTATTGTCTTAAAGAACTGTAGTGAATTTAGAATGTATATGGAAAGACAGAAGCGGATAATACGAAACTGCTTTCCATATTATATGTATGAAGGGGCAAAGCGAAAAATTGAAATCGATTTGCTGTTATTAATAAGCCCCGATTACAGCACATCCCATTTCGTTCTCATTAGATCACTAGTTGGTCTACTCCGCCTTAACAAACACACCACTTTAATCTGTAGACAATGTCTCTCTCACTTTCACTCTCAAGCCTCTCTGGATTTTCACATCCAATACTGCACCAAAAAGACAGCGGTGACTCGTTTCCCCAACAATCCCTCACTTAAGTTTGAAAACTTTAAACTGACGCAAAAACTTCCATTTGTATATTACATGGATTGTGAAAGTTATCTTGATCCATGCACGACTACAAAATCAGCCTATCGTATCATTCAAAGCCACAGACCCTGCGCATATTCATATGTATGTATTGATTGGAAAGGTAACAAAGTTAGCAGCAGTACACATGTGCAACAAGAAAAATCTGAAAATGTTATTCAGAGATTTCTTTCGGAACTTATGGCTGACGTTTATAATAAATTAGATTTATTAATTCAATATCAGGAGCAGGCATACAAAACCATGAATACTTCAAACATCAAACTTGAAGACATTTTAGATAGCAAGTGTAAAACTTTCAGTCACTGTGGATTTTGTAAAAAGCGATTTTCACGAGAAGATTATAAGTTTGGAAGACTTTCAGCCCATCATAGCCACCTCCCTCCTGGGTTTCAGTTCCAGTTTATGGCTTGTAATCAGCATAATTTAGTAGCCAAACTACCTTTTCAGTTTAATGTATTCATTCATAATGGATCGAACTATGACTTTAACTTTATTATTCAAAATCTACACTATTTGGGAATTCAAAACATAGATATAATCCCAAAATCATCACAAAAGTTTATGTCTATTATATGCCATATTAAAAAAGGCAATCATTCAGCACAAATTCGATTCGTTGACTCATTTCAATTTCTATCAACAGGTCTTGCAAATCTTTCAGATACAATGTATGATAATGGAAATGGGCTCGAGAAGTTTAAATTGATTACAAATGAATTTTCTTCTGAAATTAGTCAAGGTCTGGAACAGAGTGACTTGTTCCACAAATCTCTGTTTCCTTACAAGCTCCTGACAAGTTTTGAGAGCTTGCAAAGAACCGATTTCCATCTACCTGAATACTTTTATAATGATTTAAAAGAAATGCCAGTAAATGAAACTGATCTCGTTACTGCAAAAAAGATATGGGCAAAGTTGAAAATCGTCAACTTGAAAGATCTTGTTACTTTTTATTGTAAACTGGACACCTTAATTTTAAGTTGTGTTTTCGAAGCATTTAGAAGTGTGCTTCTTGATGCTTTTGAGATAGATCCTGCCTGGTTTATAAGTTTACCAGGTTTTTCTTTTACGTCAGCATTAATGAGTGTTAAGTCAAAGCTGGAGCATATCACATCGCCAACAATGTATGAATTCGTTTTGCGTGCAAAACGTGGGGGATTTGCTGGAACAGGCTCTCTAAAATACTGCGAAAGTAATAACAAATACCTACCGAATAATCTGTACAACCCAAACGCACCGATTAGTCATATACAAAGTTTGGATGTTGCTTCTCTTTACGCCGATAGCATGAAAGAGCCCCTTCCCTCCCATTCATTCAGATTTCTTAACGAATCCGAAATTTTGCAAATAGTGGAATCCGGGATTCATAAGTTCATTGACAGTCTTGACATTTATGGTGAAAAGGGGTATTTTCTAGAGGTTTCGCTAGAAATACCAGCTCACCTGCATAAATATATGGATGACTTCCCCCCCATTTTTGAAAATAAAACAATATCAAAGGATATGCTTTCAAGTTTACAGCTTGAGTTTTTAGACAGCTTACAAACTAATACTCAAATATTTAACTCGACCCGACTTATTGCTGATCTCACGCCGAAAGATAACTACGTTGTACATTCACGTTTGCTTAAGCTTTATTCTGAGCTTGGCATTTTAATAACAAATGTGGGAAACATTCTTGAGTTTCATCAGTTGCCGTTCTTAAACTCATTTATTGATAAGGCTATTTCTCTTAGAAAAAATTCAAAATCAAAATTTGAATCGGATATAATGAAAAAAATATCAAATTCTACCTATGGTCGCTCGCTTTTGCAGAAGGAACTGAGAAAATCTGTTAAACTGGTTTCAAGTGATGACAAGGTTCTGTTTTACAGCTCACAGCCGCTTTTTGATGAAATTTGTCCTATCAATGAGGATTTAGTGGCCATTGTTATGAAAAAACGATCAGTAGTTCTAGATTCTCCGGTATTGTGGGGTGTTTCTGTGTTAAATATAGCAAAAGAAAGACTACTCCGTTATTACTATAAAATTTTGAAGCCTTCGTTTCCTGATCTTGCATTAATTAACACTGACACAGACTCATTAGCAGTGTATATTGAAGGAAGCGAGCTTGACTTTTATGATTTTTTGTGGAAGAACAAAGACGAACATGATTTATCGGGAATTGATAAGAAAGATCCACTGTTTTCAAAGTATTATGATGACAGCAATAAATCGGTTCCTGGAAAAATGAAGCTTGAATTTGCCAACGCTGTGATACATAAAATGGTAGCAGTTAAAGCAAAAATGTATGGAATTGAGTACTTTGCAAGAAAATGCGATGATAGTGGAACATATAAACATGTCAGCTCAGGAGAAATTTTGAAACTTAAGGGTGTGCCGAATCATGTGGTAAAATCACAAAGCTCTTTTGAGCAATATGTTCAGGCATTATTTATTCCTGTACAATATTATGCTGTATATAAGCAAATAAGAAGTTTACAGCATAAACTTTACACTGTTGAATTAAAAAAGAAGTCGGTCTCCGGCCTTTGTCTTAAAAGGTACAGCATGGGGTTTATTAAAACCCTTGCATATGGAAATATTGAAATTGAGAAGCTAAAAGAAGTATAAATAGCAGAAAAAGAACAGTTAAACGCTCAGTCTGATTTCATCTGCCACCTGCTACACATGGAATACGAAAACTTTGATCTGAGATTCCGGAACCCCTGCTCTATAATTATTTCTGCTCCAAGCTGCAGTGGAAAAACCGAATACGCGACTAAACTAATACATCAAAGTGATTCATTATTTCAAACCGAGTTTTCCCGGATAATTATTGTTTGTTCACATCGTCAACCAGCATATGAAAAACTTATAAACAAATTTGAATGTGTGTTTGTTAATTCAATTGAAGAACTTGAACCACATCTTGTTCCAAATGCATGTGTTTTAATTGATGATCAGTTAAATGCTCTTGAAAACCCAAAATCTGCAAAATATTTAACTGAAATCTTTACTGTAAAGGTTCACCATTTACGGCTTACGTGTCTGGTTTTATTGCAGTGTTTGTTTTCAAAGTACTTACGAAACTGTTTCATTAATTCTAATTACCTTTTAGTTGGCAAGTGGGTTAAAGATAAACAATCCATTCAAATACTGGCAAGACAATTTAAACCAGGGTATTCTAAGGAAGTAGTTGATTGTTATGAGGACGCAACAACCATCCCATACTCATTTTTAGTACTAGACTTCCATATGATAACACCAAACAAGTTAAGGCTTCGTTCTAGTGCTTTTGTTGATGATAAATTAAAAATCTACTCGATTAGTGATGAAAAGAGTGTTTGAAAATTATAGTTTTTTATCTAAATGCAGCAAAGCCCAATATTCATTCCCCCGATTAGTACAAAAAGCAGACGAAGAACAGGTTAAATCTATTGCTGAATGTTTAATTAATACTCCAACAAGCAACACCCTAAAAAAACTCACAACAAAACTTTTGCATTGTAATTCTCTTAAAAAACTTAAAGCATTTATTAGAAAACATCATGTGGTTATAAGAAATTGTATAGTGCATATATTGACCGTTGTTTTAACTTGCACCATCGCCGATTGTCAAAATGCCTGTGACAGTAATGAAAGTAATTCCGGAGGATCTATTTCAGAAGTTTCACCAATATCTTCAGTCAACGAATCACAATAAGTCGATTAAAAAAGCAAAATCGGCCTTAAATAAACCTTTGTTTGATCACTGGATAACGTTTGAATCATTTTTTAAAAAAAATGTCTAGCACTGTTGATACAGACCTTCGCTCAATATACTTTGATCCTAAGGAAATCGGTTCCTTTGGGGCACTTAATTCGGTTTCAAAAAATCCTAAGGTAAAATCAATATCAGAACTAGAAGAGCAGTTAATAAAATTTAAGACCTATACTCTTTTTAAACCAGTGCGAAAAACATATCCCACTCGGCGTTATATTGTTCACAGCTATGGTCACATATGGAATCTTGACTTACTTGACATGTCAAAGTTTTCAAGGTTTAACAAGGGTTATAAATTTATTGTTGTTTGTATTGAAGCGCTATCAAAAAAGGCCATGGCTGAACCTGTTAAGAATAAACGAGCAGCAACCGTGATGGAAGCTTTCAAAACAATTATTGAAGAGGAAAAATATTACCCAAAATTGTTACACATCGATAGAGGTTTAGAATTTGAAGGGAAATTTAGACAATACGCTGAGTCATTAGGCATCAGAATGTACCACACCCACACAAAACGAAAAGCTATTCTTGTAGAGCGTTATAACAGGCTTTTGCGTGCACGCTTGTATGCAATAATGTTCCATAACCGTTCTAAAGTTTGGCATACGCATCTAAAATCAGTGCTTCATTCCTATAATGCAACCCCATCCAACCGTTACAAAATTGCCCCAAAAGATATTACCGAAGAAAATCAATTTGAGATTTTAAAAGAAGTATATAAAGAAGTGCTGAATTCCAAGCGAAAACAGAAACCTTCCAAGCTCCAAGTTGGAATGTTCGTGCGAGTTTCTAGGGAAAAGTTTTTATTCGAGAAATC
>JAQGAP010003326.1:0-12679 GCA_034697805.1 Orchesella bifasciata | reverse complement strand
CATAACTTGTAGCCAATTTTAGTAAGAATTCCCTTGCTCATAATGCATTTTGTGTGTGCTAATTGTTAGCTCGTTCATTATTGTCTAGACTAGCGACGTTCGATTCCGATTTTACTGTCTTGAGTCTTTCCTGCTAACATCACGCGAACAAGTAAGTTAGCAAGCAGAAGCGAGAAGAGAACTAAAAATTTTCTGCCGTTTCGCTCCGTTGCAGTACCACGATATTCCTTTATCGTTTATATCGTACTTCCACTTCTCTCTCTCTCTGTTGTTCTTGTTCTTTTACACTATCGAAGCATGTACTTGTTTATGGCTCTGCTCCGAGACCTGCTCCTTGTGTGAATAAGACTTCAGACAGTTTTCTGCACAAAACAAACTGATCACAGAATACGATATCGTTTCTTATGAATTCTGTGTGGTGAACGTAACCCAAATTCATAAAATAAAATATATTACTACCAACAAAGTCCGTTTATACCTCCAACTCCATGAAAACTATATAGGTATGAACGGGTATACCTTGAGCCTCAGAGTTCCACGAATCCAATCGCTTGCTGTGGAGGTACAAGTAATAAAAGTGAGAGCAAGAGAACAGAGGAAGCTAGAAAGCTAGAAAACTAGTCCCAAAACTCCCATATGTGTATTATATTATAGCTACGAATCAAGTTGTTCTGTATTTCTGTATCATTTACCACATATTATGTATGTATGTATGGTTTTCCAGATGTTTAAGTAGTAGATCTAGTGCTTCCCTCACCGTATTATCATTAAGAGTTACATATATATATACCTACGTACCACATAAGAATAAATGCAAACTGCAAGTTTTGCGGTCATGTAAGTAGTCCTGATTCCAAATGGATAAAACCTAATATGTGTGATGTGTGATACCTTCATGCTTTTTGCTCCTTGGTCCATTGCACTGACTGACGCCAGCAAAATATGAAATGCAATATTTATGTACGACAAAGGAGAACAAGTAGGCACTTGTACATTGGTTGGTTTTGGTTTTGGTGTGTAACTACAATACATTAAAAAAGAGAACTGATTTGACACTTTACTTCGCAAGTTTCACGAGTTTCAGCGATAAATCAAGTGAAACGTTCATTTGAGCGGGGAGACTATTTCTTCTACTTTAAGTCCACATATATCATACCTACGGACATTTCACAATGTTCGGATTTATGACTAATAGTTCCCACAGTTAAAACTTCTGCGAATAATAATCAGAAACAGGATTTTTTGGCTGAGGAATGACCGGCAAAGATTTAAGAAAGATGATGATGATGATGAAAAATGGATGAATGGAATGAGTGAGCTGTAGCCATTGCCATTTATAAGAATTTAATGACGAAATCTTATGCTCATATACTCTTTTCTATCTACTTGCTTTATTAGAGATGATGTGATAATACAAAACAATACATTGTGAGGGGTCATTGGAGGCATGCAAGTCAGATGGTATAATAGTACATTTGAGTACGAGACTCTCTTTCTCTACACCTTTGTTCTTTGACACGATAGGATGCACAATAGCAACAAGCAGCTCCAAAAAAGAATGGATGGCTAATCTGAAAATACAAGGCGAATATAATATGATGATGATACAAGAGCTGAGAAATTGGGGAACAAAAATCTTGGGCCTGAAGCTCGTTCGCCTACTTGGCTTTGGCTCTTCATGACTGTAACGCACTGCAGTTGAGCTCACGACTTATGCCCATTACCAATTTTTGTGAAGGAACTTAAAAGAATGAGTAAGCATTCAAGGAGAGTTTATTAGATTGTCGGGACACATGAAATAAAGCATAGTTGAGACTTTCCCTATAGAAATACCTGTATCATGCGTGTAAACATGGGCTTAACTATATTACTCTGAGAAACTATTATCATGAGCATGGAAAATGTGCCAGCATGCTATATATATGCGTATATTAACCAAAGTTTTCAGGAGACGAAAACCACACGGATGGACGATAAGGAATTCCAGACATCTTACCAAAAATATCATGTAATAACTTCGTTTATACGCACTGCTCTGCAGTGAAAAAAAATTGAGGTAAAAAAATTGTCTATTACAAAAAGATTATTTTCAACTTGATGGATAATACGTATGTGGTAGTTATCGCATGAATTAAGTTCAGTTAGTCTGTCAAGAGGAAGGAGACCCAAATCCATAAAGGAAGAGAAACATTGCGGTACGGAGCAGCGAATCCTTTTTTACCGATCCAAGTTGAGTCAACAGCCGAAGAAAAATGTTGTGTAACTTTTCCCCCTCAATATTACAATGAATTACCTTCATCCAAGTCGGCACACATTACCTACCTACAACCTACACACCTCACCTTGGAATGATGATGATAATAATGTCCAAAAACATACACATAAACAAAAATGTGTTTAAACTCAATCCAGCCAAACGCAGGAGTCATGTCATATGGACTCATTTGTACTGACCATAGTTCTTCCAAAAATTGTAAGAATATCGTATATAGTCTGTGCGTTACTCCAAGTTTAAGCCATTATGTAACAGAAAAGGCTCAGAAGCTACCGACCGATCATTCGAGTAAAGTATCCACCGCACCGGCAGACGTAAATGTGCGTAATTTCCGCTTGTTTTCTTGTTTCCCTTTGGCTCAACCATTATCATTGTTATTATGAGCATCTCTAGCGGTAATAGAGAGATGGGAATGTATAAAATAACTTTTTGCCTCTCGTCCCCGACACCACACCACTCAATTCCCGTAATCTACCTCATATGCCATAATATGAATATGCTGGACAGAGACAGGAAAAGGACGAAGTGGAGCATATAACGTAGTGGCAAACTACAAGTAATGTTCAAAATGGTAGTGATAACCAGGTTGGAAGCATTTAATCATTTGTGGGGAAAAGTTTTCAATGGAACCTAGGAAAATGGTAGATATAGATGGATTGGTGTGTGTGTACATTAGTTAGGAAATACAAATAATGAGCTTTATGTCAGAGTCATGGAGAAACCTACAAGACTGACCCTTGCTCACTCACTTACTCTCTCCATCAGTTAGACAGTTTCCAGTCAGTCAAATCAAGAAGTCGGCAGACAGAACAGAGAAATTTAATGGCCAGTCGCCACCACTAGCAAAGTCATTCAGGGAGAGCTGAGAGTATTGCACGTGAAGATTATTGCCAAAGCTATAACCACCTTTGTTGTACGAAGACTTTGCTCTGAAGATAAATGTTGATGGTGTTGGTTTTGGATGTGTGCAATTTAGCAAAAGGCTGAAAGGGCGAGGAGGGTCTTTGAAGCTTCCTTGTTTTAAATGATTTTCCCTTTTGTTTTCTCATTTGAAAATGAATCGCATTTGGAACAACTTTTACAAATGTACAGCAGTCTTCAGACATTCAACGGTTCTCAAAGAACACGACCTTTAAAGACTTTAAAATTGGTTTTGAATGAATTTGTGTCTCTCATCCTTGTCTGTCTTACGGCGTAAGATGAGCATGGAGAAATATTAAGTACTTATGAATTGTGGCCCAGTTACTCATCTTTACCTGGCCTTGTGTGAATGTATATTTTGAATGATAACATTTCATTCTCTTTTCTGAGCTAACACTGATGCTCTTCCAACTTGGGTATACTACTCTTCCAACAGGGAACAGACAGCAATAAACGTATGAAATGAGGTAAAATAGCAGACAGACGCTGAAAAGTCAGCCGCTGACTGAAGTCAAGTTAGATTGACTTGGTTCTCGACAACATTTCAAAATGTTCTCTCACAGACTTGACAGCAATCATTTCTTCAGAATCTGTTTTCGTCAAAACTTTGTTTTTTTTTCTAGTTTACTGTTTTTAATGCATTAAGCACGTAAGTGTACTCCAAACGGTGTACACAGCCGAATAATACTTAATGCCGAATTCGGAGTCAGCGAAGAAACACACACTATTATTCTGTGATGAGAAATGCCACTTTGTACAAAACTTTGCATTTTCAAACCGTCGATAATGGAATTATTCTTGCTCAAAAATTTTATTTAAAATGTAGATGCAATTGTTTTCGATGTAAAGATCCAATTTTAGCATCAATATTTATTGAATGATTACCAACTACATCCCATTTTCCTACCGAACTCATGTAATACACTTGACTAACTTCATTAGAAAAAATGCATGCTCATAACAAGCCATTCAGCATATTTTACATTTATTAGCCAATTAACAAGCCATACGTCGGCTTCACTTTGATTGTAAGCTGGGCAGTGTGTGAAAGAAGACAACAAGGTAACGAGGAGTTATACGAATTCACAAATGATTTTTCTTGTCTCTCTTTGACCGTTCATTATGTGCCGGCTTCAAATCAATATTCATATTATGCACATAGACACATTTCGAGAATAATGTAACTTACGTTTATGCCACAAACTGACTGCACACTCAATGGATCCATGAACAAACGCTCTCCTCTTTTGACTACAATGGTCAATAAATGTTAGTCATCCTAGCTAAGGATTTGTGGTTATGTTATTCTCATAAGTGTCTACTACTCATATATATATGCCACCGCAGCTACACAGAATAGCAGAACAGGTACATATTTTCGAGACAGATAATAGGGAGTAGCCAAGCTTGACTCACCATATCATCCGAATCATGAGCTTTAACTCTTTATGGATTCATATAACACCACAGAATTTGATGACGATGCGATACAATCTGTGTGAAATACGTGTTGACTTGGAGTAAGAATGTAGATTATGAAGAATATAAAGACAAGGGAGAGAGTTTTGATCCTGTTTGTCTGCCAGATATTGATAAGGTTTCACAGCTAAATCTAAGTTTCAATACGTATCGTCTTCTTTGGTGGCGGCACTATATCAAAGGCTTAGTTCTTCCCTTTGGAAGTCAGCACACCGTCAGCAGAGACACATTTTTACAACATGCGATGATGATTGAACCAGAGGCATTAGCTTGGCTTCGGTTATCACCTGAATTAATTTCTTCATAGCTACCTGTCTAAATAGCCGTTTATGAAGGCTCGTCAAGTCAACTAAAAATATCTGTCGCCGCCACTGCTCCTTTATTCCGCCGCCATCATGGAGAATGAGGAGCTGCTGCAGCTAAAGGGTTTTATCTCGACAAATCTATATAAGTATGCATGCATGCGTGCTCATTTCTTTACGTGTTAGAATGACAAAGATGAGCCTTCGGGTTAGAATGACAAGTCATGAAATATTGTGTACACTTTGGTTGTTATATGAGAGTGTTAAGGGGATTTTAAATCTTTGTGATGATTAGATCCCAAGAGGCTTGTTGGAATGACATAAAATGGGTAAATTACTGTTGGTTGAATAGACACACGATGACAAAGACGAGTCCGATGATGTAATGAATATTGTTACATGCCGATTGAATGAGCGTAAAAAACTACTCATCCCTTTTGAGTTTGGATGCCTACCGCGAATAAGCCCTTTCGTCAACAAGGGCTTAACATCAAGTTTAATCTGATAAGGGATATTGTGTTGGTCTCTTAAAGTACTTGTGTTGATCCCTTTTTACAACAAAACTTACAAGACAAGATAAAGTCAGCATACCTTTTTATGACCGATTTAAGGGATTTATTTTGTTTATATCCGATTAGTTCACCTTTATGTTAATCATTAACACATAAAAATTGACTTTTTCGTAAAAATAAAGAATTGTAACATTTGTAACTTTTCATTTGAAACTGTAGTTTCTTCATTCAAGATGGGGTTGAGGAATACACAATAACACAATGTGCATTGCGTATGGGTAGGGTATCCCGTGTTTATCATATTATTAAATACAAATATGAAATGCATACAAAAAGTGTGGCCAGCTATTAAATCCATACTTGAGTTTACGCATGCATGGAAAACATGCGATATGCACAAATATAAGTACACACGAATACGTAATGTGGAAGAAGAGCACAGAAGCCAAACTGCAGCAGCAGCTGGACTCCTTATACCATAGACCAGCAACGCAACTCCATAAAATACAATTGGCTCAACCAACCGATCCCCGAACTTCTATCCATGCACGTTGCCTACTCCCTACCTATTCTATCCAGTTAATCCAATACCTGCGAGTGAGAGCAATGAGAGCAGGTAGGTAGAAGCCGAAGCAGTCATGGCTCCTCTTCTCTTGGAAAACATTATGTACTTATGTATGCATAAAATGACATCAACAACGAGAAGAACTAGTCTTTCTTTTTTCATTTCGACATCTGAACATTGCTTGTGAAACACAAGAACAAGAAAGTCGATTGCGTTGGTTGGCGTTGGATTATTATGCTGCTGACAATACATGTACACATCCTCAACACACAACATTCATTTGCTCATCATAAGCCATAATGTATAATATAAACGTGGGGTTCTTTTGATGTGAGGGGAGAACCTTGCTTGTCTTCATGCATGTGGGCTGCGAATGCACAAATATTATTAAATATACACAACATAAAACTATGGATTATGATTTGATGATATGTAAAAAGTGGAGTGTAAAATAAATTTTGTTTGTATTTGTTTCCAATATACATTGGGGCTAAAAATCTATCCCTAGAAACTCGGAACATTTCCTTATTTAAATATTGACCATTTTGGTGTTTGCATAAAAGCAATTTGCAATCATCACGATAAATTTTACGGCTACCATCATATCATGAATGAAGTGTTATACAACATTTATGATTCCCCGTACTTTCTACCTCCCCTGATAAGCCATCGTAATGGGGTAAAAATGAAAACCAATTTCTTCGAAATATGCAACCAATTTATGTACGGTTGCATTTTTAATTCATTAAAAACGTATTTAGACTGGATGAGTAAATACTTCCGCTGCTGATAGCAAACCTACCTGCCTCATTTCAGCGAAGCAATTATGGTAAACATGAACGTAATAATGTTATGAATATTCAAGTTCAAATTGAAAGTACTATTCAAACCCATTTCCTCCAATGAAGTTCAATGTTTACATAATCCATGCCAAATACTGCAGTCTCAACTTTAGAATGTTTATATTTTGATTTAGATCTTGAGTCTGATATCGACTATTTATTTTTGGACTCACAAAATCATTGAAAATCCACACGAAGCATGAGCGAATATTCCATTATGTCAATAGAAACTCATTTGAAATTATTATTTTGTCAGTATTTTCATAAGACAATAATCATTGTAAAATTTTCAACAGCTCGATTAGCCCAAGTATCAATTGTGCTTTAGCCTTCTGGTTCCCGACGCCATGTCGTCGTGTGTCACTCATATTTTACATGGAAAATGCCCATGTTATGTTTTGTGTACCTCCACGAATATCAAGAAAATGTTAGCTAATGTAATTGATGAATATTTGATCAGGAGGTTTAACCAAAGTGGTGCTCTATCAGAAGGAGAATTCTTGATGGTGGTTTTACTCTTATGACGAGACCACTACCACTTTACAATGAACTAGCCAGACGGTGGACATTAGCAGCTAACAAATAGCGGTGGTAAATATTTTGTTTTTATTCATTCCTTGCTGAATGTATGAAACATAAATGTTTTTAATATTGAATAGATAGTGGTAATAATCTCATCGATTTATTTTATGAAGGAAAATATGTTCATATAAGAAACTCGTTTAAATCGCACCCTTTTACTTTTTCAAATGAATTTTGTTTTTCGAAAAAATTCTAAGAAAGGGAGGAGGATTTCATTGTTGGCCCGAATAGTATGCAAATCAGATGCAGAAATTGCATGTGAAACTGAAAACAACTTGAACCAAAATGATACAAGGAGTTTCTCTCCGTTATCAGCTCAAAACTGCAATATCAAAATTAAATGCGATGTACTACATTGAAATAGCGTGCTAAACTCCAAGAACTTGTGTATTCACGCCAAATGCAGCACAGTAGTGTAGCCCAGCGCGATACTTCCTTCCCTCGAAGGAATGTATGTCGGTCGATGACAACAAGTAAGTACTAATCAAACTAAGATAGTGTCTACAATCTAACGGATTAGCAAACTCTGGAAATAAATGTGCAACGAAATAATACCAAACTTAAAAACTACTTTTACTACTATTTAAAACAACCGAAATTTTGGAGAGTTATTCAGTTCATGCTTACCAAAATTTCTCTCTCTGAAGGAGCAGACCATAGTTTCGTTCCTTTGTTGGATATGAAACCCAGACCATTTTGAGAGTGTGACACATCATTCGACTCACCCACCTGCGTGAACAAAACGGTTCGTGGCTTATAACAATATATATTCTTTCACAATGCATTCAACATTACAAATCTTAAAATATGTAAGCATAAAGCTTTTTTTTTATTTTCGGAAAGATTTTGTGAGTTGTGAGTGAATGGAAGTTGTCGGGCTGATGAAAGTAATCAAAAAGATTGTTTTTTAAAACTTTATGAGATTACCAAAAGGTTGAAGTGGATGTGTAACTGATTCAGATTAAAAAAACATTTAAAATGTGAGTCATACCGAGATAAGACATTGTGCTGACGAAACAACTGAAGTCAAGTTACACGCGCCCTTCAACAACATCAAGGGATTCTAAAGAAGTTGAAATTACATTATTTTCAAGCGCATTTCTTTGGAAAAGCTTCTGCTTCCAATTTCTTTCCTTTCATGAGCACGTCAACCTCCCATGGCTCTTCTGTTCTTTTTCAGGCTTCCCTCAACATTTGACCTCAGTACTGTCAGCACAAGAAGAAATGACAATGACAAGGGCAGCTACACAACCTTTGCAGCTAATTGTACCGGTACACCACACTAAACTAGCTGGTTTTTGTTTGGTGCAATGTTTGAATTCAAATCATAGTAATCCTCAGCTTTTTTAAAAGTGAACTCATCTGGTGCGTTGAAAGTAAAACATGTCATAATTGAGTGAGCATCTGAGTTTGGTTTTCTTCTCCCTTAAAAAACATCTTCCGGAGAATATCTCCCGTGCTTTTAATAAGCTCAGACCAGATATGAGCTCGGTTCCCCTTCGAAGATTTAAAAAACTACATATTTTAAACGTAAAAATGTTCAACATCTCAACACGAGCTGCTGAAGACAGAGAAAGGGTAACAGGGTGCCATAACTCTTAATTAAAGAATTGTACTTTTGTAAAAATGAAACTAACAGTGTATATTCTGGATCATTTAGTTGACTTACAAATTGAAATGGATGGGATTTTAAACATCTGGGGTTATTTTTAAACATAAATTATGCACTAATTATTATCACCATTTTCAAAGTCACATCTGCCACTTGGTGTAATATGAAAAATGATAATTGGTTCATGCAATATTGAAAACACAATGAAAAGCGCATTTTCAATGCTAAAAATGCTTATAAACATTAAATAGAAAAAAAGTGAACGTTTTTTTCAAACCCATTTTGTCGTTAACACAAAAATCAATCATGTTGTGATATGCTCACGTGTTCAGACTTGCAAATTGCTGTTATTACAGTACATTTTTTACGTCCCTCTGGATTGATAAAATCTAATAATTGTAAATTTTTAAATTTAATCCTATTTTTTTCTATTTGATTACAGAAACGCAAGGTTGGTCGATATATTGCCAATTTGTGTTTGGTTTCAGTGAATCATCATATTATCATCATCATGGCACAATGTGAAATATGAGGAAAAGGCTCTGTCAGTTTGCAAATAATATGGCATGAAGACAATATCGCAATGAAAACCCAATTTTATGGCAAAAATAGGTGTGGCGACGAGGCACCTGTATATCTTTGTTTTATGTATATTAAGCGCATGCCCTCCAACTAAAAATATTTTATTACTGACGATGAATAACAAGAGCAAAAGAAAATCCTGTTGAGCTGACGAAGAGCCCATTCATGAATTTTTGGATGATTAGCTACAGAAAAGGACGATACAACCTGTGTATTATTATTTTATGTGGATATGGATTCTACTTTAAATGCTTTTGTTTTGTGCTGACCTTTGCAAGCAAGTGAAATCACTGAGTTGCCCAATGTGCAAAATACTAACTAGCCAAGACAGCAGTAGTGGCAGTAGCTGAGCTGAAACTGCAAAATCCCTATTTTGTTGCTCGCTCAAAGGCAAGCAAGAGAGTCCAAGCGAGAGACCACCTTCACGAAGAGAGCCTCGCTGATAATGAATGAGATTATTATTATTGCAGAATGTTTTGAGAGCCATGCAATAAAACTGCACTATAAGTATATATACACGGCTATATACAAAAGTATTTAAAGTATCACTTTTGAAAGTATTGAAATGGGAGATTGATTGGTGATGCTCATTTTATCAATCAAGTGCACATTTGCGAGTGAGTCTGAAAGTGGCATAAATTAACTAAAAAATATTACAGGGAGACGCCAACCCATTGTAAAGTTGAAAAGGAGCAAAACTTGACTCTCCGCTCGTAAATTTTGCATACAAATTAATGTGCGTTAGGTAAGTTATGTGTAGCACACGGCATTGAGTTATTTTCACCAATAAATTAAGGACATGTCTATGAGATCACCAAGAGTCTGCCGTTGGTTTGTTGTTGTAATGTTTTTATTAGTAACTACTGTACGAGCAGCAGCAGCAAAACAATACAAAAAAGAAGTAGCCAATAATCTGGTTGTGGTAATTGTAATGGGAATAGAATAAATGTCAAATAAATAGAATTTAGTATGCATTGAGCAAATAGGTTGAAAAGAGTTGACGAGCTACCAACAACGATGAATGTTTTTGTACTGTGCTAAATGTAACTATTTTGTACTTTTTTATATTCCTTCAAGGAGCTAAAATTCCATTATTGCTCGCAGAGACAAAAGGTCTAACAAGCAATGACTTTTTGATGATCTAGTTTGAATTTTAATGAAATACATATTGAGAAACGAGTTTGGCTTTTATATTTTATTTACAATTTACTTATTACACATATGTACGTAGTTGGGTTTCTTGTCTACCTTTATTATTTTATATCCTCTTTTCTTACACTACGTGGGCAAACAAGGTTTTCGTATGAAGCAACATGAGTCGTATATTTTTCTACTGAATATCATAACCCAGAGGAAGCCATCTGCGTACCCTGAAAATATTTCCATCAGCCTTGGCGTGTATGTTCCTAATATGCAATAGGTAACAACTAACTTGCGCTGCGTTATATATTCCAGGTCCTCAAATCATTTGAAAACTTGCCCTAATACGAAGACATGCTGGTTGTTGAATATTATAAAAACAGAGTTTTTCTTATGACTGTTTTTTTCTAGTGTCTTTCTCTGAAGGCTGAGGTAAAATGTAATTTCTTGATTCATTAGTCCATCCAAAGAATTTTGTAATGTGGTGGTGATGATGATGATGATGCGATATATTACGAGTTTTATCCACTGTTAATGGCACTGTTGCTCCCTGTCAAGATCATTTCTGTGAACTGAAGGAACATTGACTTTACCCTGCAACATCATTACAAATCTTTTAGCTGCCATCCCACTAAATGAGTATGACAGATTCATTTTTTCTTCTTCAATAAGAAGCAATCAGTTTTTAAAGCGTAGCGAAGCTACAGCTAATCGTCCGTCCGAATTGTTCAGGATTTGTTTTCTTCAGTTGATGATGAAACACACGAAAGCTTGACGCTTAATAAGTTGTTGGTGCCATAATGGGTTGGAAAAAAATTGGTCAATCAAAAACTTGTCACTTCAAAAATTAAGTACACACGGAGTTTCCTCCCATGTTTTATGCCTCCACATGCATATTGTATACGTCTGACTTCCACCCGTGTAAGAAAACTCATTTCGGTGTGTAAAATAACGGTAGGTGAAAGGCGGCGACAAATATGATAAATATTATATTGTACATTTTATGTCAAATTGGAAAAGGCTTTAAATATTTTTTAACCAAACGGTTTTCCCCAAAAATGTGAAGGATTTGCTTGCTTGCATGTATATTTTTTCTTCGTCTTTTTAAAAACAATATAAAATATGTGCTTTTGTCCAAGAGGGAAATTGGTTTGCCTACCTTCAGCGTTTGGTCATTGGGATTGCATGCATGGAAATCATTATTTCTTGTCGTGTTTTTTTACCAAATCGTCTCTTTTTCTCGCTCCACACACACAGCACTCGACTCAACTCCACTTCACCGCTCAACTTGCAGTCTTCTCTTGTTTCTGTCAGTTGAGTTTTTGAAGTATTGGAGTGGTACTGGTTGTTGGTACGATTTTTAGATGAAAAAATGGTGATGATGATGACGTTGCTAACCCTAGAAATCCCTAAGTGACTGATGCCTTATGTCTCTATATTCTCGGATGGGTATTAAAATAGGTCTGTTTTGGGTCCCCCTACGCTTCCTACTATTGTGTCTGACCTATGATACACTTACATGCAATTTATACCCACTCCACACGGATTAGAGCCGCATAACAATGAGCATACATAATATACGCATCCTCCACATTAGCCATTATAATAATCCCAAATATGTGAATGTTTCATTTAGTTCTATATTTAGATGTGACTGTTGGAAAACTCGAGATCATGATGATGTTGATTTTGTTCATGGGAACGTTAAAAACATTGAAATATTAATCTACATTTGTGATAGCCACCAATCCATGCAAAAGGGTACTCTCTTTCTCTATTGTCCCCATATAATTTTTTATCTACAAGAGTTTAACACGCACTTTTTGTTTCTAGCGGAAGAGCTCTCCAATGTTGGTATGATTTTTAT
>JAQGAP010003325.1:0-12681 GCA_034697805.1 Orchesella bifasciata | reverse complement strand
GTCAGTTACCAAAATAGCTATTAGACTCAACCAGCATACTCAAATACCCTGCAATATTACTAATACAATTCCAAGCTCCAGATATTAATGACGATAAATAACACTTTCTCTTTTTGCCATCCCATTGCCAGACACGCCGACGTAATGACTTTACAATTCCTTCATATTATAGTAGCATCTTATTAGATTCAAAAGATATAATTCATTGCCTAATAAAAGAAATTATACGTAGATTCAGTTTAATCTACTTCTTCTCACTTAAACAACATGCCGGATATTACAGATAAATTAACACGTATAGTACGATTTAAGACAGACATCTACACCAAAATTACATTCCTCAATAGAGTGGCAATAATGTGAGAAAAAACTAGTGATTAATGACAATTTTGTACGACACCAACTCCAAACTACTTTGTATAAATGTTTATACTCTTAAACCGAGAGAAAATAAAATGGAACTTGAATACTAAACCAACCTTGCTACTTACTAAATTTAAAACGCACACCCAAACTACTTCCATTCACTGCTATGATATATTTAATACCGCATAAAACCTATTTAGGAGCATGAGAAAGCTGGCTTGTATATTGAGAGCCGTTTGCGAATAAAGTTGAGTCATTCCAATTTCGTTTGTGTCAAATATTACGAAACAACAGGAGCTTGTCAAACCATACATTCGCATATAATTAAATTAAAAAATCAAACTCATCGTTATGATCATGTTACGATTATATTATGCATGCAAGTGGACTCATTTCCGTGTCCAGCAGAGAAACTTCTAAAATTCATTTTCTAACGAAAAGAACTTTTATATCTAAAATTCAATCAATATACATAATTATGTATTCTATAACGGTGACGATACTGATTTAGCATAGCCAAGAGTTCGCAAAACTCGTCATGCCAACAATTTGCATACACACACATTTGTTACATTTAGTATTGCACTAAGTTATCTTGGTTGGGTTAGGTTTGGTTATGAGAAATTATAGGATTTTGACATTGACTATGCAATAAATAAATCGATTATTTGTATCGAAAATGTTGTCATTTCATTTGGTTGGTCATTTTAGCCTGGTCTCCAGTCTGTGGACACGTATGATAATAGATGCTGCTTCTAGCCATCCAACCCACGTAAAAGCCTTTACTTTAAATTCATCCTCTTTTCCTAAAAAAATGTTTCATCGCTAAACTAACCCCATAAAAATACAGTCAAATGTATCATACTCATTTAGGCACATCGCTTCCCTTTCCATCAGCCAAATGCTATTCACCATACTTTACATCGGTTAGTAGCCGCGAATATGAACTGCTGCAAGACATCATGACACCTAGTTCATTCTTCATTCTCTTTTATTCTGTCCTCAGTCAATTCAATTTCACATTATCAGCCATTTCAGCTGCCTAAGCCTGTTGGATGCACCTCTCACCCTAAAATCATGAAGAGCAGAGATGACAGTCGTTCCCTTCAGTGATTTTTTGCATAATATTAACACTAGCCCATCACTGTTGTCGGAATTCTATTACATTATTATTAAAAGTGTAGTACAGAATGGGGATGAAAACGAAAGGTAGGATGTGCGATGAGAATAAAATTATGCATAAATGACCATTTTTTAAAATTAATAACATGCTCATGCACATGCTCAAAAGTAAACTCATTCCTAACTTGGATTAGTTAATTTTATATGTGGAAAGTGAGTTAGATATTTGCAAATAAATATGTCAACTAAAACTGGCGTCGATGCCAATATTATATGCACTTCTCCTCACCAACCCTCAAAGTCCAATATCTAATAGGCGGATTATGCAAGACTGAATTTCTCATCTTATTCATGCAAAGTAACACGATATGAGTATTTTAATTTGTTTGCAGCGAATCAACTTTGCTAATAAGATACTGATAAATTAATGCTCCCCATAAAATTAGAAATTGCTTTGAATGAGACGCAAAAAACGAAATAGTTTTATCGTTGATTTTAATTCCATGTATTTTTTTAAATTGCAGAAAGAATGTAAGGTTTTTATTAATAATAGTATTAGAAATTGCCATCAAAACATAACTGTAATAACATAATATAACATGTACCACAATACAAGTACAGCATATTTCTACATATATCAATAAGCTAAATATAAATTTCATATGCATGCATACAATTCGATAAATTATTGGGTTTTGATTGAAATTGCCTTAAAAAATCCTAATAACTAAACAGGCATTTCGTAGAAAAAACCAATCAGTAATATATTATTAATAACTAATATTCATCCTATCATCATTATCGTCCGTTTTGGTATTATTTAATGGTAACTAGATAAACTAAATTTACTACAGACTACTACTACTAAAATTTATTACAGACTGAATTTTTCACTCTCAACATTCGGTTATTCAGCCTACCTACGTATTTTTTTAAAGGAAAATTTATACACGCTTCATTCATAACAAGTGCAGCTAACAAAAGTTCTCTATATAATAATTTTTATATGAATTTTGTGGCCTTTATCAGCTAAAAACAAACATCAATAAAGGAATGACCTTGCTCGAATGATAACCATTTATTGTAGCGGGGACTAGTAAAGTAAGGGAACTATGTACATATACGTACTTTCTACTTTCTCTTATTAGTTTTGATGACAAGAAAATAGGACAGATAAAGGAGTATTGTTTTTTTTCCATTTTTACACTATATCTTCTTCGTCAAGTCCGTCAAATCTGGTTGCGAGATCCTCAACAAGTTCCCGAAAAGTTATCGGGTCCATGTTCTTACCCAACTGATACAGAAGAAACCAGTCTCCGAACCCCATCTTCTCTTCCAGAACTCCCGTGTCGTAAAGACGAGACATTTGTTGGAGGAGGAGCCCACGTACCCGAGGTACAAATATAGAAGCAAGGCGGAAGATGAAAGAGATGCCGGATATGAAACTAACAAAGTTGAACCAGTACCACAGCACCAAGTAGATCATTTGATTGAAGGCGTTCAATGCGAGCACACATAACGCATCGTATGTTTCGACTTCCCCCGTTGGTCCATATTTGCTAAACGCACATTTGGTTACCGTTGGAAAAATTTTTGCCATCGGGTCTACACGGTTACGGGTGTCTTCTTCGATCATGGCAAGGACGTCGCTACCGTAGGTTGAGAATTCATAGCCTGTAAGCAGAAAAGGAAAAACATGGGAATGCTGTTTTTGAATGAGTCTTGCTCATCTTGCAAGGAATTTGGATTGTTTTTTTCAATATGCATTTTGCAAGAGGATTATCCTAAATAATAAAAGCATTACGGAGAGGTATTAAAATGAAATTGTTATTTCATTACCTAAGAACATGTCCATGAGGTACATTTGACCAACTACGTTGACGAGATTCCATATTTCGCAGCATACGAAGCGAAACGCGTACATGTCATGAGTACCGATGTTGTTATGCATGTATTCAACTATCTGCTTTTTGCGGCCACACCGTTCATCAACGTCAACAATAGGGGAGTCCAACCCCATGAGGAGCTTCCCCACTTTGCCACCCTCCCAGTGTTTCCATAAATAACGTGGAATGTAAAAGAGTAATGCCTGGAAGAGAAGCGCAAGGGGCACCCACGGATAATACTTCACGTGCCTCACCTTGTCGGAATTGCTTGTGAAGGTGCTAACACCGGGGTGAGCCACATCAACTCCTGCAAATAATCACACCAATTAGAAAATATACGAATTAGATTCGACATGGTGAATATAAAAGCCAAGGTAATGCAAATTCCCCATCCACATGCCATCTTACACCAACTAGGATTTAATATAATATTGATTTATCCCTTTAGAATACGCTATGTATCAATGCAGCTCGCATGAAAGTTATTTGTTAAAGCCTTCTAATCGACCTTGGTAATATACTATAGCCAAAATATATATAACTATATACATCTATCTATAAATATATAGATTCAATAACGGTATATGCTTTACCAATTTCCCCATCCAACTTGTCTGGAAGTATGAAAGTTCCATGAATCCAACAGTAGGTGTCGATAACTTTGCCAACGGAAGGGTTTACTATGCAATCAATCGGGTCACCCACATATTGCCGAGCCGACACGAGTAAGCAGAAAGCAATCAGCATCCCCAAGGTACCTCTACAGTGCATACGAAACACTGCATTATCTATCACAACGGCGTCAGGCTTCATAAGAGCCTTGAGAGAGCCGAACACTTCCAACATGGTGGCGGTCCTTTATATTATGCTCAGTTTAACAAACAAACTCAGAAAAAGAAAGGTTTTCACATGAGAAAAGTCGCAATCACAACTCTAAAATATCTTTAACTTTCACGATTGAAATTGTTGTTCTACTGAATTGTCAAACGAGTCTGCTTTTCTCCCAACTCAAGAATAAGTACATACTCACTTTTACTTTCCCACTAGTTGAAGGAATTTGGAACACCTTTCACTACTCGGATTTGGTTTATTTCACAATATAATTGCTATTTTCTCTATTTAAAAGAGTGTAACAGAACGAGTTTGGAAAATTTGGCTAATTGCCCCAGGCATTGATTAAGACCGGTTTTGGGAAGTAAAGTAAGAGGAAGCAATCAGGTTTTTAGCCAAAACACAAATGCAACTGTCTACGTTGCGAAACTAATTGCAAGTGGGGGAAAGCCTAATCTAAACCACTTTACTTATTTCTTTCAACTTGGTCTCTCCTCCTCATGCGAATTACATTATAAGGATGCTTTTTTTTAAAAAACGTGGTGAAGATGCTTTCCGAAACACATTGAAAAATTGTCAACAAGTGTAGGTCTGGAGATTCTACTCACTTCCTGGGTATTCGAACCGGCCCACCTCAATGATGCTTACTTTGAGATCAGTTCAAGTAATGAGCGGCATTTGTATTGAAATGGGTGTCTACGTACATATATTCATATATGCTTCTCTTCCATTGTCCATGCCTAGTGTGGAGAGGGTTTAAAAAGCGAAAGACAGCGCTACTTGCAAGATAAATTAGTACCATAAGAAGCTGGAAGCATCTTCAGTTTTTGCATGTCATGAGGTCGTGTTTGTTCAAAAAGGACAGAACATTGTAAATGACCACATAATACAACGGCGACAGGTTCATATGAATGTGTTTGTTCCTTCCGTGGAAACTGTGCTCCTGCAATATATGCATGAATGAGCAACAAGTCTCAACTTGTCACGAAGTCCACCGGTTTGATGGGCTCAGATATGTATATATGCACAAGCACACAAAACAATGTTGTCCATGCTATAGTGTCTTAGGGTAAGGTTTGCTAACGTGATTATGATTGGTGCATCGCACTGCAACTATTTTGTGCCATCTTAGAAATGAAACTTTACCATCATGAGACGACACTGGATGATAGTTATTAAATGCAGGAGTAGGCCTTGCACTGACTATGACTAAAATTATGCTTTGCACGTACTTGAGATACACTTGAAAGATAGGATGTACTGCAAAATCACGGATTGCAGAGTATAACATCGCATCCAATACACACAAATTTGAAGTCAGACTGTAATGAAATCCAATGGTCAAATAATATGTGATGGAGCATTTCATACGAACGTTTTTTCCAGAGACCATAATGCCCCTTCCTGCCCCTTTATGCATTGTAGTTGTTTCAATAGCTTTGCGTTCGTTTCCTTTTATGCACATACTGTGGGTAAAATGCAATCAATAATTTTCCAGTCTAAGTTGGGTTCCAGTTGGAAACCCAGATTTATATAAATTAACAGGTATAATCCCTGAGAGTTAATACTAAGCATGAATCGTGCATCCATCTCTTTGCCACCCATTTGTATATGGAAGTTTTCCTTCGTGATAATATGATACGATACTACAGGATAGCTATATAAAATCATTTTTTTCCTCTTGGAGAATTTGACCTCTTGCTGCACGCAAGTTAGGTCAGTGGCAACTTAAAAATACAATAAACTATAAATAAAGGGGAGTGAATGCAAGAAATAATACACAGAAAGTCTACACAGAATATTAATGAAAATTACAGTCGAAATCATATAAATGAAGCATTTAACAGTATTCCTAAAACATATATGCAATGGGTTTGCGATCATGATCATTTTTTTCAGAATTGCTATCGTTTGCATGGTAGATTATGCTGGAGTTCTAAAGACAATAATAAAAGGCTCAATGGTATTCTCAATGCTGAAATGAGTTTTTTCGCTCGACATAAAATATGATAATGTTGGTAAAAGTCTGCAAACTTCTTTTTTCAATAGAAAGTAGCACAAACTGCAATACGAATCCAAACTTTGATGACAAACTAATGTGATCTTGTCCGGTGGTTAAACGCTCAGTGGTATTAGGGCTAAACACGGCAATTTTGAAGTGGCAACCGAAAGTTATTATGAGAGTTGCTAGTGATTAAATATTGGCTAACTTGCACTCAACTTTTGCATTAATGTATACGCATTGAAAAAATATGGAACTAAAAATTCGCTTTTTCGTCAACGCATTCGCATTCGCACAACGGTACTTTTTCCCATGTCTCACTTGGTTTGATTGACGGTGGACATACATAATGTTGGTTAGTTTAATCATAAACAATTCCGCCTTTAATGACAACACACTACCGCATTTAACAAGCATGTTTTTGGTGTACTTACAAAGAACATTGTGCTGGTGGAGGTGTTACGTATTATGAAAGCATGAATACAATTGCAGTGCTTTCCATTCGTAAACGTAAACCTACCGTTGAAATAATACCTGCAGTGGAGTAAAGTAGAGGGAGTGTGGGATAACAAGCTTTTTCGCTCATTATTTTCTCCCACAAAAAAAGGCAAAAATTTTCATTCTCTATCAATTTTTATTAATAGTTTCTCATTTGCTTTTTCACTGTCAGACATGCTGAGTATAGCCATTTTTATCGTGTAATTAAATATTCTGCATTTTCAAGCCATTATTACAAGCCATTCAATTGTCTCTTATATTTATTCTTCAGAATATTATTCTCTATTCCGTCTGAACAACAGAGTAGGACGTGGATAGAAAGACTCGAAGCAAACATTTTTCACCGTTGTCCTTTTTTCTCTACAAAACACTTGAGAAAGATTTAAATAGTAATGTATTATTTATACATTGTATTTGATCCGCATTCTCAATTTTATGGCCTGTAAGAGCCAACGATACTTTGTTATTGGGAAAATAGAGACAAGATTCTGAGTCATCGTCATTCTAATTTCTGCTGGAAGCAGTATCATTTTACGCGTATTAGGTTGGCATTTGGAAGTGGATTAGTAAAACGTTGCTGCTGCAGCTGGTGACGCAAATATAATGCAAAATTTCTTGATTGACGTAGCATTGGTTGTTTTGCTCACGTTCAAATGATGGTCGAACGTTTGACAAATGCACTTATTTATTTCCTTCTCTTCGTCTATGCTAAATATTCAACAACGCATGTGCAACCATTCATGAGAATGTATGCAAACAAACGAAAGCGCTCCGTACCTACTTATATAATAAATTGCTGCAATTCCGCAGCTTGGGCATTCAGATGTATATGACAATTTCATGGAGATGCATTTCGCACAAACAAACGTAACTTGTTGACTTTACTGTCAAAACATAGCATCCTCCTCAGTCATATTCATAATACGTTTGTTTCTCTACATTCAAGAAATTAGGCGACGTTTCAATTGCTAATTAGTTCCACGCTATCAACTCAAAACGAGGATCGAACGACCCAAAAATTCGTTTGTGAATAATTCGCATGTACTAGCTCATATTTTAGAATTTATTAGCAAATCCTATTATACATGTCCTCCACAACGAAAGCCATAGGATACTACACCAGCTATAATATTAAGTACATTTAAAAAAATTATCAAGTCATAAAATATTGGAGTGATTTTACACACGAATAACACAAGAGCTCTCATGTTCTCTCAAAAAAAGAGCCACCATGAACGGTCGTAAAAGCATTTTGCCTCCAAATACAATACGTGACAATATGACATGACATGAGGAACTCACAATCACAATCACTTTGAGGGGTGAAAAAGTATTGCAACAGTCAGTCATTATTATAAGCATCACTTTACATGATATTATGCTTCGCTCGCTGCTCTCCCTGCCAAAATCAATCCCATTAGGTTACTCAAACAATTTATAATCCTGCCCTGGTTCCTTGAAGGATATTTCACTGACATGTATAAAAATACACGCATGCTTTCCCACTATCAAACAATTTACTTCATCAGAAAAATAATGTGACATTAACTCTGCCCTTGGTCGAGACGACGGCGGACTGGAAACCCATTTTCGGTCATCATTGGAACATTGGAATAACATTGTGCTTGAATTGATTGATGACATTTTTCAGTTGCCACAATAATTCATCTCATTTCTGAAATATTATTTTTATATCGATATGAATGCAATCGATATAGTCATATGAGTGTATAGCTGCGTCAGGTTTTATAGGAAAATATGCTGACACAAATATTATTCATGAAGGGTGAGACTTGTACTCACGATGAATTACATTTCATTTATGCCTACTCACTTTTTGTAAGTGAAATATGATCTTATTTTTCCCCACATTCATATTTTTTACTCAGTCTTATCGCATGCAATCTGATTTGAAGAAAAGTTATATGAATTGAGCTCGACTTTGATAATGGAAAAATTGCCAGCTATTTTCTCAAGCCGGTGTCGTTAACCGATAGTAGAAGATGAAGAATTGAACGTAAACTCGATTACTTACTACGTTTCTTTTCTTCCATTATTTGCATTTTGTACGACTCGTTCCGTTCCAGTCAATGACGGATATGAATGAAGACGCTGATGGCGATAAAAGAATCCCATGCTTCACCTGACGTTTTCATAGTCACATGCTGCTCCTTCAAAGGAATATTATGATTCAGCTAAATGCTTGCTTACAATGATTGTGTGGAGTTTCATCACATCCCTTGCAATAGCATCATCACATCGCATTGTTTTCTTGCACGAGATGATTTGATGAGGCATCTCGTTTGCATGTGTGGGCATTCCCAGGTTTACAATTGTAGCAATATGCTTTACTAATGCATTATTCCTGCCTTGCTAGGTGTGTATCATAAATGAGGAAAGGATTCTTCCCGATGAAACATTTATGTGTTGGAATTAGGGTAACTGAACCAAGTCCGGATCATTTGTGTGTTGTATTTGCCGAAACACTGACTATTATCCGGCTAGGGAAATTACATGGTCTGATTTATCATTTAATGCGGATTATATATGAATGCAAAAATGCATGAGTAAAAAGTTGCAGCTGCTGACTACATGACGTTACTGCAATATCAAATTTCTTGGTTCTACTAATCACCTTGTTTAGGACAGTTTGCATAGGATACATGCCTGATTTAAGAATCTTGAATTTGTTATACAACCTCACAGGGCTTTATAATTCACGTGAAACTGTTTGAAGTTGACGACAATTTTATGTTTGCAGCATGATTCATGCCATAAGAAGTGTCTCTAAATACGACTGGTGTTGATTCTCCTGGAATTGAATAACACATTTGTTGGAAAACATTAACGATGAAAAATTGCGCTTTAAGTTATGGTCGTGCATTTAAAGGAGCGTAAAGGCTTTATTAAACGTCATGCGTCATCTTCGACCAATATCGAATATCAGCACCAAGAACTCCATGTTTGATAAGTGGGATTTGGTTGTACGTAAGTTATATAAGTATCATGATATGCAGGATTGTTTTTTAAACATTTCGAATATTTCAAAAAGGAACAGCGCATATACAGCTGCTCTGTGAGAAAATATGCTAATATAATTCACCGCTAAATATTCAACCACATTGGCACTCGGCGCCTACTTGACGCCCATGTAATAAATTGCTACAATTCCGCATCTGCTCATGCACACTAAAATTCATTATTATTATGGAGATGCTAGGCGTACAAACTTTACTGTGAAAAAGTATCGTAACCACAATATTAGTCATACCCAGTTGGCATTTTCTAGGAATTAGCCAAAGTAAAACGACAAACGAACGACAGAAAAAATCAGTTATAATAAATTGCATTTACTAGCTCATATTTAAAAGCTTATTACACATGTCTTCAACGACAAAACTCGTACGATGGAAGACCAGTTTCAATAAAAAGTACACTTTAAAATTATATAAGTCATAAAACATCGGAGTTATTACCCACTTGCAAAACAAAGCACAGTTCTTTCCAAAACGACTCATAATAATTGATCGTTATATCATTCTGCGTTCTATGCATGAAACGAGTAACTGACCATTTGGCGAGTGAAAAAATGTCCACAATTCAGATATTAGTATGAGCATTACTTAACATGATTTTAGGCTGTGCTCGCTGTTCTTCCTGTTCCCACAGGATTAGTCTCTCTACCAATTCAATGTTCTTTCCTAGTTGTAAGAGACCGAATTCATAAAAGCAGCAGACCGAGGTACAGACAAATGGCTTTTAAAAACACTTTTTCTACCGCATTTTCCGCCCTAATTGTCCTGCTCTGGTTTAGATGTCTACGTATGCTTATTGTATATTACCCGCACAATGGGAGCTTGATTTTTTCAATTGATTCCGTCTCTTTATTGCGCCACGACCACCTGTGCGTCTTGAGCACACAATGGGACAACATACTATGTTGATCATCACCACATCACCCATCCTGAATATTGTTGAAGATCAGTACTCTTAAATCTGAATGTCTTTAAGTATGTAGAGGAACAGCTTAATACCCCGAAATAAGACATTCCTAGTTTCTTTATACACTTTAATTCGGTTACTAATTAACTTCCCTGCTATTTACAATATGCTTTATACCTATGCGCTTTGTCGCTATCTCTTGACTGCAGATAATAGTGCGCATAACTTGTTGATGATACCGATGGAAATAAGGAGTACAGAGGCAGATGTACATGAATTTTACTTGATGATGATGGCATGGCATTATTTCTAAAGACGGAAGGATGCAAAGAAAAGTAGCCGCTCATAGCTACTATTATTGCTGCCTACGACTAAATACATAAATAAACAAAAGTCCATCTGTTTTTACCAGCCTTTAGCAATAGACGAGACAGACGGGGTTGCAGGTGATAGTGGTGTCGTTGGTCCAACTCCTCGACGCTGTTTTCGCAACTTTTCTTCACGTCACCATTTCACACGACGGATGGAAAACATAAGCTGTAAAGAAAAATGGAATTTAATTGAAAATATGAATGGTCCGAACTATGGGAAATGGAATGCGACTTAATTTAAATGCCAGTGTGTGTAACAAGATTAAAATGTCTAAAAAATTAGTGGAAAAGCCAAAGTTCCACCCACGTAATTTATTTTGTGACTAAAAATACTCATATTATTCAGTTGAATTTCAAGTGTGCTTCAAAGCAGAGAACAATGGAGCTGAAAAGGGAGTGTTTATATGTACATGCAAAACATCATATCAGGAAAAATAATGTAAGGACAATATCAAACACGTGAATAGGGTTGATGAGGAACAAGTGCTTGAATTCACACATTTCTATTTCCTCATCAACATGAAACAACAAAGGTAGACTGGAGGATGAGTACAATCATGTCTGTAAGTAGCTAGAATGTATGTATTTAAGTATGTATATATTATGTCGTCACACAAAAACACTCTCATCAGCACTCTGGTTCATTGTGATAAATAGTTGGGTTTGTAATTTTATGCATAGTTACTACATGTCATGTGAATGTACCTGAATTTGGGCTTCCGGCAGTCCAATTTTCTCTGCGAGTCTTCCTCTGGCTTACACATCCGGGTAGTAAGTCCTCTCAAATTCTAAAACAAATAGAATGAAATTATTCTCTCTGTTAAGTAGCAAAGTGGAGCACAAAGAGAGACATTCGTCAATTATCAGGAGAATTCAGGGATCCCGTTTCCCAAATCACTTTGCATTATTACGAAACATTGTTCAAGTACGTACGTACCCAATTTCACATCATTCTACGAATTGTTTCACCGTATTAATTTCGTTCAAAATAGAGTACAAATCATGATAATGATGAGGATAATGTTGATATGGAACGCATACTCTAATACATTCAATATTTTTATAGTTTGCGTAGTGTTCATAAAAACTCTCGAGATGAAATGAGCAGAATAACAGCGGCGTACAGGTAAAGACAAAAGGAGAGTATCTTTTTTATTGTCTTAAAATTGCAATGATATGGAAATACTATTTACCTTTCTCCAACGCTTCGATCTGATCATTTGTAAATGAAGTTCGATTTCTCTGAAGTTTTCGCATCAGTCTCAAGCGAGAATTATGATCCGAATTCCCATCCGATGTTCCCTCACTGTTTACATCTGAAATTTACCCAGTCAAAAACACAGTTTTTTAATTATAAGCACAGCATTACAGTACGCAATACATTATGTTCTTCGTACATCACATTCATATAGTCATAACCATCATGATATTACGTATGATCGTTACATTACATTACATCTCATGCTATCATCTACTATCATTACTCTTTACCTACTTAAACAACTCGTCAGTATCAATAATAATTATTTTCAAGAACAATATATATGCATATTTATTTACACATAAGTAAAAACATTGGGAAATCTTCATGATCATGATTCCCCATCACATCTCACATGATCATCATCATTATGAACTGAAAATATGAAATGGTATGTTCAGC
>JAQGAP010003324.1:0-12687 GCA_034697805.1 Orchesella bifasciata | reverse complement strand
TACACACGTCCGACATCAGTGTTGCCAGAACAGACTCTCGTCTTTAAAGCTTTGCTTTCGACGGAGCATGTAATAATAGAGTAGCCAAAAAGAGGACGATTTTAATAAATGTTCTATGATTCTGTCAAACCGTATTCTCAAATTGATATGTACAAAGCAAGAAATGTGTCTTTGTATGAAAATTATATTGCTTTGAGTAATGGTTCGTCCAAAGGTCAAAAAATTATTTATTTCAGAATCAAATCATACGGTTATTATTGAAGGTAAATTGACATGTACAGATAATTTTCATACTATTCCTGAGTCATATCATGATGCTCATAATGTAATGTTTCAGCAAAAAACTCGTGTTTGAGTTATCACGAGCATGTTGAATGTATATTTGAGTGGATGGAAAATGTGAGTGGGAGGAGGCATTCCATTTAACAAAGGTCTGGCGTTAAGAACAATATTGTTATAACAATTCAGTAACACTACGAAAAATGTGTGTCATGCTCCGCCTGTAAATAAATAGTGGAATTTTCCAAAGTGATTTAATTTCATTTAATTTCAAGTTCAGTTCATGTGTCCAAATATATATGCATGCCTAAGACAATTGACCACCCAAAATCAGTAACAAGCCAAAAATGTCATAATATTTGCTTGTTTGTCGCATTTTGAATGATGATGATGATATTTATACACTCTCAATTGTATTGTGGCATCATTGCTTTGCTCAAAATCAGTCTCCACAATCGTCTGCGATCAGGCTTGATACCCCACAAGAATCCTTGTTTTGGATGTCATTCGGTTGTGTACAATAAGGACGATTGTATCGCTAAATAACTACGTTGCTGTTATACACATGAGTTTCTTTATATTTCAGTCTTTCTGAAGGGTAGATAGCAGGCGTAGCTCCCCTGCTTTCCTACTTCAGAAAAATACAACAGAAGAGAAGGATAGCCGAACCGAGAACTCATGAGGCCCTCATGATGAGGGATTTCATTCATGGGAGAAAGTGAGGTTGCATTAGCTGCCCAAGAAAAACTCACGTCGTAAAACATACCGTTATATATAGTAGACCCTTTTGTTCGACGAAGTTAAGTGAAGGAACGTTGGACTGCAAAGATCACGGAACAAAAATTCTTAAAACAAGAACTAAACTTGGTTATTGGATTGTTGTGGGAGTAAGGTGCACTTCTATACTTTTAGAATTTCATGATCAACATGAATTTTATCATGCATATTTTCAAACGTCTGCATAGATATCCACTAAAATGTCATAAAAGGGCCGTTGGTTTATCTACCGTGTATCACAAATTTTTTGTGTTCATGATAATTATTTAGAGGTGCTGAATTTTCACAAACGTTGAATGTGAAATCAAAACATGTACATATCAAGTCAACACCGGCCGACAATTCATTAGAAAGCCATACAATTATGATGCATGTTAGGTTTAGATACAAGCTTCAGCGTATGGTTCCTGATCATGTGAAAATGATAATACATTGGAATGAGATTCTGACAATAAAGTTTGCAGAAAAAATCACTAAGAAATCTACACATCCAAAGAGCACTTCTCATTCTCATACACAAAGAGCATTTGTTATATATTTTCCATTTAATTTGACGTTTGAAATATAAGGAAGAAATGATGTCAAAGTTCTAGGGATTATTTTATATCTGCCTTCAATCACAATTATTTGTCAGATATATAAATACTGCAATGACGTTGAATTTCCACAAAACAAGTTTTGTACGACGATTAATGTTGTTAAACTGAACTGTGAAATAAAATGAAAAGTATTGGAATGAGATTAGTGCATTATCTGAAATATTGCAACTGAAACCAAGCTCAATGATAGGATATGATAAAATCCATTTGCAAAAGAACATCAACTTCATGAGATGTCCATAATTGAAACTGTAAAAGATCTGGTGATAGGATGTGAGATACGCAGAAACAAAATGCTTTGAATCGGATGTGAAGAAAAAAGAATTCTAGTTCAAACCTAATATTCCAGCTGCCGGTGCTGTGATGTTTTGTCATGGGAAAAATATGTACGAGCTAGAAATTGATAAAAGTAAGGAATGCTTTCTCCCTTCGCCTTCCTGTGTTTTACTATAGAATGCCCTAGTTTTCTGTTTCATGTAGGATTTGAAATAGGATTTTGTGGTACGAGCTCAAACCCAATAAAGAGGATTAAAGAGACACATTCTCATATCTATTCCGATCAAATCTTAGCTTTTTTCAACGAGATTGGAATGAAACAATTTTTCTTGGAATTGTGTCATTCCAATCATTTGTAGCGTGACAAAACTGGACAACAATTATCGCATAGCAAAAGTATTCAGGAGCGCATAGAAATTTCGAATTGCGGGAGAAAGCATAATCAGTTTCTCAAAAAAAATGAGCAGAATTCTTCCATGAATATTTCAAAATGCTATTTGCAATACTTAACGAATAACTTCAACAGCAAATACATCAAATTTTTTTAACATTCGAAGAATAATGTAGCTAAACTGATCATAACTACGTGTAGTTACATAACTCAAGTTTGCCTGTGTGATGCAGTACGTTCCAAACTCAAATTAGTAACTGAAAGGACAACATTATACGCGGTTTACATAACAAGTTACGTTCCTTTTACTAGATTAATTTAAGATGCAATTTATGCAAACCGTACGTAACACTAAAATACACCCTTCTGCTTTTCCTGTACTCTCTGAGTTTTATGTAAACATCAAAATATCACAATTGCAATATTGATATTTACGTTGTAACGTAAATAAATGGATGTTGGAAAAATGACTGAATTTGGTACGATTGGCGTCGAGACGCTAACGTGGCGTTCCTATTTACAAAATTTTATTTCTATACCTTCTTGGACGAGAAGAAGAGAAAGAGCGACTCAAATATTTTTTCTTCTGCTCCCGAAAATGTTTGGGAATGCTGGGATCGTTTGTTTTTTGTTATCTCGCTGCTGACTGTCCTTCGTTCACATTTCATTCTGAAAAAAGGGTGAAGAATGTTGATGCATGAATGCAAGAGAATAAGGAAAAGTGAGAGCACAAAGAGCAATTTCAATGTTATGCTGAACCTACTTTCTATGATTTATTATCGTTTGTCTTTGGAAGTCCAATCATAAATAAATAGCTTTGACAATACAATTTTTATCCAATGGAAAGATGCCACTACTATAACAAATAAACGACTACAACACTACTGGGTTCTACAGTAGGAAACTACGAAATATCAGAGGCACTTTTTGACAACTTCTTAAGAGACATTGAGTTGTGTCTACAACTTGCTAAAACGTTTCTCTCACAGATTTACCATTGGTCAGCTTGGCGTTGGCCAGCCTAGGCGAGGACGCTGCCGGTTTCAGAGTCCTCAAATTGCCATTGTTGCTTTTTGTCGGACGGCATGGATTCCACAAGACGAATTGTGGATTTCTCCCTGCCAAGGTTGTCCATGGACAAGGCTAATTTACTGTAGGGATTGATGATTTGGTAGGTGGATTTTGTGTCAGGAACGGGGACAAATGCCCAACTGACACGCCTTTCGTTGTACATGTCGAACATCTGTGGAGGAGCAAAATGAGTGGATGAGTGAAGATACAGCAAATCTAGCAACATGTTGAATGTCAGTCTGCAAAATATAACTTACGCTGGAGACGACCTTTCCATCTCCGTTATCTGTGACAAGCTTGACTCGATTTTGATCGTCTCCGTCCTGCTTATTAAAGAAAAGGCTGTAGTATCTGCTTGAAAGATCTGCATTCAGTGAAAAACATGAAATAAATTGAAGGAAAAGCTGAGTAGCTTTCAGTGGTTTAGCTGAGAGATAGATTGAAGGACATACAACGACGCTTGGCAATAAGGACTTGGTTCCATTCGGCTGTGGGTTTCTTCCGAAAGCCGATAACATCAGTCTGTTCCGTCCAGTCGCTGGATTCACTGCAACGTCTGCAGTCATCAATGACCAGATTGTAGTGAACGTTTCGGATGAAGACACTCGCTTCACGACCAAAGATGGCACCGCTACAATCGGCCTCCTCAATGAATACACAATCTTGGTCGAACATCTTAAACCATTTTCTTTCTGGGCAGCGTCTCTGGCGCCAACTGCTCTCTGTGGGATCACAGTAGACGTATTGTTGGCAGTCACCGTCGGCAGCAACCTTGTATTCAAAATTGTCTTCAATGCACTCAGCTATAAACAACAAGGTGTATGAATTATGTAGTAATACTTTCTTTTGTCCACCTCAAATGCCCCAATCGGTGTTTGAGTGACCAGTTATTTACTTACTGTCAGGACGGGGATATTCGACTTTGTTAAGTGAAAAATGCAAAAGACGAGCGGCACGCGTACGTAATGACCTCAAACCTGTTGGGATAGAGATTGACAGGGGGTTGGAGTCAATGTTGTTAATGACACGTTGGATGGTTATTAAAAATTGAAATTACTGCGGGTGTTTTTGTCTTCCTCAGATGAGGAGGATAGACCAGGAGAGCTAAATGTCCACAACTGAGCTTCATTGGATTGATCGGGTGATTCAAGTCGGATGTCATAGACGCCACTTCCGTGATTGTTATCAACCATAGTCAAAACCTTTCCGGAATCGACGTTGATGATTTGGTATATCCCGAAATCGTTGGTAGGAAGGATGCGCCATTCAATGAAATTATTTCTTGATGCTTTGGCCGCATCATAGATCTTGGATATGATATTATATTCATTATCCTGCGTCAAGACCTTGAATTGTCCATTCTCAATTTTGTCGAAGGCGAAAGTGTAATAGTCAGAGTCGTCCCTGGCCTTAGCTACAAGGAGTTGGTTCCATGGAGGTTTCATGTTCGCTTGGTGTCTGACGAATCCAATCACATCTGAAGTACGCTTCCAGTTTCCGTCGGTGGGGCATCGGCGACAGTCATCGAGGACCTTACCATATCGTGCGCTGGTAATGAAGATCTTGGCTTGTTTACCAAAGAGGGCTGCGGCACAGTCCGCCCAGATTTGTTCAACGCATTGTCTCAGCTGCTGGTTCCAATATAGTCCTTCGTCGCACTTGACTTCCGTCCAATAGCACGACTCTGGATTGCATTTGAGGAAGCGGTCACACTTACCGGGATATGGTCTCATATAGTTCTCATCACGACCACCGCAACTATAGTCCGGGTGTGGGTATTCAGATGGAGTGTCAAAAGCCTCGGGGCATTCTGAAACAATTACAAATCATTTTCAATAAGCAAGTAAGTTAGGCCATTTAAAAAATGAACAAGGTTGACTTGAGTCAACTTACTCTCATTTTCGCCAGATGTATGAGCTGCACGATTCTCTTCAGAGCTGGAAGGGCTGCTGGAAGAGCTAGACTTATCTGCATCACGCTGCCATTGTGCCCTCTGCGATCTGAATTGAACGGTTCCAGTTGGGGTTTCCCCACGGAGGGTCCACCCGACAGATTGACGGTCAGCCGTGGCCCTGAGGGTGTATTCGGAGTTGAAGTATTGGGTGTCAGTTTGGTTTCGTCCCATGCTCTGATGAACAGCCCTGATCACCTTGCTCAGTGGGTGGCTGCGGTCTTGGATGCTTGGCTAACATTTGGAAAGAGAGCCATAGAGAAAGTTAGTTTAAAGTTTGAAGAAAGGAATAGAAAAACATTTTGCATAAAGCATATAAAACTTACAGTCATCTTGAGAGATGCACTCTGGCTTTGTGGAGTAGTGGTCCACTTGGCTTGGGTGCTAAGCTTGTTGTTCATCTGACCTCGCTTGCATCTGTCACCATACTGAGCTTGTTGCACAATTTGGAGAACAACATTGTTGGCACTTCTTTGAGAGTAAGCTCCTTGAACATCAAGTTGGTGATTAGCCTCAACACAAATGTTTGTTTGTTGGGACGGGGTGGATGGTTGGAGAATAGCTTGACGTACAACCTGGAGAGGTTGAGTGTTTGGCAATTGCTGAGCAGCATCATCAGCAGCCTTTCCAGCGGCGCCACGAAAGAACACCTGCTGGTCAGAGCCGAGAGTGAATTGACCAAAGAATTGGAATGTGTTTTGCTGACCTTCCCGAATAGTTTCAATTTTGGTTGGTTGAGCAACTGGTTGGACAACGGGGAGCTTGCCAAGAAGGGCAAAGGCGAGTACATTACCCTCATCAGGTTCCAAGGAATTGCTGTCATCAGAGTTCTGTTGGTTGTCGAGCTCGTTGCGGTTCTGGCTTTGTTGCTGTTGAGCGAGAGCGACTACTGCGTAAGCGGTATTGGTTTGGGACTTGTCAAGGTCCAAGAGGAGCTGAGCGGAAACGTAGCTAGACTCCTGAGAGCTGTCCTGTTCACGAGTGTATTGCAGGTGGAGTCCCAACTCTTGGCCGAGTTGCTGTTGATGATGTTGTGGGGAACGGGTGGTGCGGATCGGGGTGATTTGCACTTGCTCAGGGTTGAGGGCCTTGTGGAGGGTGCTGGGGATTTGGGCAGTGTATGGAACACGCTTGACCTTCAACAAACGAATTTCACCAGTGGGCTGAGCTCCTCCTTGGATGTAAGCGGGGCTGATGGCCAACTCAGCAATGCCACCGCTGGAAACATGGGCGACGGCACGGAATGGCAACTCAATGGTGGCACGAGCATCCACACCAGCTTGGTATTTCTGGCCGAGGAAGGGAACCTTGATGGCGATCCAAACGTGGTGGCGGACGAGGACACTAGAATATCATTAAAACACACCAGTTGTAAGCTCCAAATGCGTGAGTGACGTGAGATTTTAACTTACATGACACGTGCTCCAAGTTGAGCTTGTCCATCCTTGGCATCTCCAAGCTGAAGGTGGGTGGAGATGAGGAATGGGGCACGGAGCTTCTTGGTGACTGGGAGACCCAAAGCGTTTGGCATTTCCTTGGTGAACTCAGCGAGCATGATCATCTTCTGGGCGCTCTTCACATTTTGACGGAAGGCTTGTTCCACATTTTCTTGCAAGTCTTGAGCTAGAGTCGTCACCATGTTTTGATCAAACTTGATGATGTTTTGGGCGTTCAAAATGCGCAAGTTGAGGAAAGCTTGGAAGTTTCTAGTTTGTCCTTGCCACAAGGAGTTGAGGTTGACGAGGGAAAGAGATCCTTCGAATGGAACGATGGGCATGCCTCTCTCTCCAAAGTGGAACTGGCTCTTGACAAAATAGTGGCTGTGGAGGAAGGTCTGGTTGCTGCGGAATTGGGCGTAGCGGACAAAGGACTCTACGTCCAAATTCATGACATTATGGGCTTGGTAATAGTTGAGAGCACTCAAGTATTGGATTTTGTGTTGGTCAACTTGTTTTACAACCGTTTGCGCCAACTTCTGTCTACATAATTCAAAATAAAGACAATACAAAATAAAAAAATAGGAAGGAAGGAGTCGCAATCCTGTCATGAGATGATGATGATTTATAAATACATATGACGATGAAGGTTGGTAAGGGGACTCTTCATTCTGGCAACGTTGATAATGGTGGAGGCAGCAAAAGAACGGATCTGTTCGTCAGGGTCGCTCTCGCTCAAGGCGACGACGAGGTTCATGTCGTTTTCATCGGCGTACTCGCTGTTGACGAGGATCGTGATGGCAGCCATTCGGACAACGGATGGATTGTGGACATTCATGGAAACTGCGAAGAGGAATGGTAACACGTCGGACTTGACATAGTTGGGGTCAATGGCAGGTCTACACAAATGGAACAGAAAAGCATATTAAAATGCCCGTTCAAATAGCCTGCGTTACATTTTTTAATTGAGCATCAGCTTACTGAGCACCATCAAAGTCGTTGACCAACTTTTGGAGAGAGAAGATAGCGTAAACCTGGACAATCTTGGGTAGATCTTCTCGCTCGTGAATGATTTTCTTGACTTTGTTGAAGGTTTGAGGGTGACCAAGATTGGCAAGAACTTGGAGGTGGACAATGGTTCGCACACTAACATTGTTTTGGGTGCTGGCGCTCAAGTCCTTTTTCAATTCCTGTTCAAAGTATGGAAGCACAGATCCTTGGACAAAGCTGGGGTCGCAGAAGCGGCCGTAGATCTCAACGGGGTAGGCGATTCTTTGGATCTTGTCGTTCATGCAGGCCTTGTACACCAAGCTGGAGTAGCCAAGGGCGGCAGGCTTGTAGAGGGTTAGATTGTTGCTCAGTCTTTTGACGAGTTTCTGAAATAGTAAAAAAAATGAAATTGAGTGCCGATGACATGCGATAAGGTAAATTAAAAGCTCTCAGGAGTTGATCCCTTACCAAAAGATGAGTGAGGAGGTCTCTGGTTGGGAACTTGACGTTCCTGGGGAGACCACTCAAGAATTGGAAGGCTTGAACAGTGCTCAAAGGACCATTTCCGTTGCTGCTGAGTTCCACTTGCGCGGAGAGCTTCACAACAGCTGGGTTGCTTCCAGCCCCGATCAAAGTTTGGATCCACAAGTTATAGGTGATTTTCCTTTCAGCGGGATCGCTGATTTGGTTAATCATTTGCTCAGTTTGTTCAATAGTTGCACTGTTGGAGAGGCGGGTGAGCAAAACGGCACTGGTCAACTTATCCAAAGTATCTTTGGGAGTGCTTGGAACGCCGGGTTGTGCGGTTCCGCGGAGTTGTCGGGCAACATCTTGCAACAGTTGAACAGTCAGGCTTGGAATTTCTTGACTGGTGACTGGAGCCAGGACCAATTCATGAACACCAGGTTGGTTCAGTTGGGGCTGTGGAAGAGCAGCATGGGATCCCTTGAGATCCTCATCCTCATCGGAGTTTCCGGATTGGTCGCGGGTGGACTGTTGCATTGGGGTGTTGGAAGCAACACGGCGAGCTTGACGGCTGTTGAGGGGTTTGCCGAGTTGGATTTGTCCCTTGAGTTGAGACCTTTGTTGCTCAGCGCTGAATTGGTAGCTCACGTCCTGGAGTTGGACGGGCCTGGAGAGGCGAGCACTAATGCTGGATGGGGCATCTTGAACACCAACCAAAGTAATGTTTTGCTGGGTGACGGATTGGATCTTGGCGAAACTTTGGACTCCCATTTCAACCTTCTCCCTGATTTCCGTTCTCAAGATAATGACATTGTTGGGGCTGCTTCCGCAAACGAGGTAGCGGAAATCAACAGAGCGCTGTTGGAGAAATTAGAAAGGGAAACATTTTGATTTAGACAAGGGTTAACAGTTATTGTTATGCAAGATCATGAGTAGAGAACTAGAACTATGAACGAACCTCATGGAATGGGCTGTTGTTGTTGAGCCTGTGGGAGGGTTGGGAGGTGGAGAGCTTGGAAAGAGTGACGTTTCCGGTGAACTTGACAGTCTTGATGATTTCAACGAGTTGATGTCCGCTGCCGCAATATTTTTGCTTGACCTCTTCTGCGGCACTGTCAGAAATGACAAGACTGAGGAATTGATTGTTTGGGTTTTCCTCCGAACTGGATGAGGAAGAGTCGGAAGAATCGCTCTCGTTAGATGAAGAGCTGGAGGAACTGGAGGAGCTGCTGCTGCTGGATGAGGAGCTGGAGGCTGGTTGACCACTTTGCTGAGTGTGAGATTGTTGTTGTCCACTGCGGCCACGAGCATTTCGTGGGTAAACAGCGTACTGAACAGGTCCCTCGCCATAGATAGTCTCTTCCCTGGTTGTGTACTCAGATTTGGAGTTGAAGTCACTAACATTTTCGAGCTTCAAACTGAAGATTTGAGCGATGGCACGTTGGATGTTGACAACCCACGTTGGGGCATTCTGCTCAGTGCGAATACTCTCAACAGCACCATTCTTGTATTTGGCTTCAAAGGGAGCCTCAAGCCATTGGCGAACCACCTGGGAGATCTGACCTTGCACGTCTTCCTCTTCGCTGGAAGAGGAGCTGCTGCCAGAGTCCCTGACCTCATTGCTTTCGCTGCTTGAGCTCTCATCAGATTGCTCATCGTTCGCTTGTTCCTTCACCTGAATAACCTTTTCAATTTGGGGCTGTAATCACAAATTAACAAACGGGGCAATGTAAACACTTCCGATTCAAACTGAAGAAAGTAGGGGCATTCCAAAGGTTCTTACGTCAATGATCAGGGTGTTGTCATCCTTGGCATAAATTTTAAATGTTCGGGTCAGCCTGAGTCCAGTATCTTGGTCCGCCAACTTGACTCGAACAAGAGCTTCTGACTTTGACTTGTAGGTGTATTGCTTGCCAACATGGAAATTGTGCTCTGCAGCAAATACACTTCCAGCTGCAAAGGAAATACAAAATTCAGTCACAATTAGTTAGAATTCAAAATCCAAAATTTTGACAAAAATCACACTTAAAATTGTAATAAAGTTAAAATCTAACCCAAGAGGCAGAGGGCAATCGCAGCGATTGCTCTCATGATGGGAGCTCAAGTTTGTTTTCAGAAACAGAAAAGAAACTCAAATCTGTCCAAGAGAACACGAACTATTTTAAAGAAATTTTGAAGAAAAAAATGAAAAATTTCACTGGAAATCCAATCGGAGGGATATCTATTTCCGAATCCAGAGAAGAAAGCAAGTTGCTGGATGCTGGAGAAACATCCAACTGGTTTGATCTTCCTCTGTTTGCTAACCCCTTTTATACCAAAAGAGCGAGAGCGCACTCACTCAGTTAAAAATGAGATGAAAGAGTAGCTAGCAGCTAAAGAAGGAACCAAGTCGACGTGACCCTATGTTTTTATATCTGTGCACACGGTTTGCGATGACATTCAACCAACCTTATTATTACATTCAACATTAGCTCTCATGCAAATGGAATAATTTGGAAAGTGATCATCATCAGATGATGGTGATGATGGATGCATTATACTATCATGCTTAAACTTACACCTTTTGCATTTAGTTTCCTTCATGATGATACGGTGAAACTTCCAAAGTAGCTGGTAACCCCTGTGCAAGACTTGTTTATCGAATCTTCACCATATAATTGTGCACCATATTACGTCCACTTCAAGGAATATTAACTTATTGGCAGGAAACGAACTTCAGACGTTGATAGTCCAAATCCATATTAAGATGGCTAAAGAATTTATAAAATCTCTTCATTTGTCTGTCCATGATTATCTAAACTAGCGAAAACTATTATTTCTTCACTAGTATAAATTTTCTTGCCTAAGGTCCATGAAAAAATAGTCTCCAATTGCAAATAATTGACAATATATACCCGCACAAAATTCACGTAATAAATGTAGTGATAAGCCACCAACGAGTGTAGATTCTTCCCTACATTGCGTTTAAAAACTTCATACTTTGCTACATTGACATTATCCTGTTTCTTTGGAGCTCTCTGATCGCCGCTGTGACTTATCGCAATTAGAAACACCTTTGTGATGCTTCAGCACAACGTGCAGTTTAAATGCAGTCGCACATGAAGAATATGAATGAATACAGAGATTATGAGAACCCAACTAATCGCGAGTTAAGCAGCTGGCATGCCAAATGTTGCAAAGGTTGAGATGAGACGCTGAAAAATGATTATGATAACTTACATTTCCTCCAACTATGCACTTTCTTACATGACAAAATAAGAATTTTATCCATGTCACTACTTAATTTTGCCTAACCTATGTCAAGTTCAGCTATTACCAAGTTGATGATGTGAATGAAGGACATGTGTGAAGCATGAATGCATTTAATTATCAACACAATGTTTGTGCAAGTGGGTAAACAAATCATGAGCGACTATTTGCCAACTAAGGAGTATCAGCTTTATTCAACATAGGAATGGGAAATCGCTTTTGATAGAAAAATGAAAGCTGCAACTTGTTTTCAACTGATTTTGCATTAAACAAGGAATTATTCCACGTCCATCATCATCATGATTAATAATTCCAAACCAAACCTAACGCTGACTGGATAAGCTGTGTGTGAAAATGTCATACATGGTTTCGATGCATATAAAATAAAAGAGTATATTTATTGTGCAAATGCATATATACAAAAAAACATGAACTACAGCAAAACAGCCTCCCAAACTAACAAACTCACATCCTTACTCACAACGTAAAAAGACATACCGTTATTTAACCGTTTTTCGACAAAAAGAAGTCAAGGTATAAAGTGTATAATATTATGCGATAAATCAATGTATACATATATTACAAAAATAAGTACAAAAGTAATACCGCATAAGTTAATTATGATCATTTTTTAAAAAGTATTAAGTAAAATTGTAAAATTTTTATAAATATAATTCAACAAACATCATTTTGAAAAGGACATGTCACAATGATTTAAATGTAGTTACATAATAATTTCATTAATAACTTTGATGTAATTTACAAACATACGCACATTATGTATTTGTAAAGTTATTAAATTAATAAATTTCACAAAATCACTTATCTAACACTATCTATACCTTGAGCCTTTTCCGGAACAAGGGAAATTAAAAGTTTTAATACTATATATTATTGAAATGTCAGGTAATTTAGACTGATTAAAACTGACAATATAATCTTAAATCTACTGAAAAAATTTCAGGATCGATTTGCGAATATTAGACGATGTTACATTACAACTGTTGTATTAAAAACTGATGATGATGTTAAGTAAAACAAATGATGAATATAGATTATAAAGGATAGTTGAAGACGCTGGATGATTGTGGACTACATATACGTACTAGTATGCCTATTACCAGCCATCTATTTTCAGCTTAGCTTTCAAATCCCTTATCCCTGGCTTGTACCTTTTCGAACACTTTAAAAGTACCAGATCAT
>JAQGAP010003323.1:0-12690 GCA_034697805.1 Orchesella bifasciata | reverse complement strand
GGTAAAACGGCTTCAGTTACATGAAGCAACGTCCGCAGGCAAATCAAGTCGTATTTTATTTTCAAGAAGAAGAAAAGAGTGCTAGCACTGGTACTGGTGTAACTTACCGTCTTCTACAGTCACTTAAAACATCAGATATGATACGTAATCCATTTAAACTGCTTTATATTAAAAATAATATACGTATATAAAATGGTGTATGAGGTGAGGACAAGTGTCCCTCAACCTTTATTTTATAACGGTAGAATTGTATCTCAATTTCACTTTTTGATTTTTTACCTGCCTTGAAATTTAAGAAGGCACATGTTTTATATCCCTGTTTCACGTGCTGCGTGCACCTGAATTTCGTACCAAGCTCTGATTTCGAGTTTTATGACAACATCAGGTGAATATAAAATGGGAGTTTCTAGTTTCATTATATATCGTTTACCTTCGAGTTTTACATGCACGAAATGAGGCTGCGCTGCGCTTTGACATTTGAGTTGTAAAATAGTTCTAGAAACTCTGCGAGATTGACTACTTTCACTACGAAATTATTGTCATAACTTAGACAGTATTTTGTACCTACTACTATGGTTCAACAAAATTAATTAAATTCATATATCCTTTCATCCGTTTCTCTATTTGAGAAGAAAATGCAGATTTTCGTGGCCTTGAAAACGGCAGTCCAGTTCATAGTATTTGTTGAATGCAGCCCGTCATCGTCGTCAACATACACTTCCAAAAAGCACACCGGCAGCAGTTTAACAATGTACCGGTTCTGCATCTCTCCACACGGAATCTCCCAAAATACACAAAAACTCCTGTAAATATTGATTTTGCAATAAATTTTCACTCAAATGCCTTTCCCTCGACACTGAGTGACTCGCGGAGATTGTGTACAAACGAAAGCAGAATGTTTAGAGTATGTATGTGACTGTTTTTCTTCGCTTTCCCACTGTTAGGTACGAAGTTTCCTTTAATCCAATAGAAACACACAGAGCTTCATATCAACAATACATAATATCAGGGACGAGATTTATTGGCAAAGGAGAGTGCTAGTAGCATTGCACTGCACCACAAAACGAGCTGTTGATGTTCATTCTAGAGACGTTCAACCACATTGTAGCAAGCAATACACATGAATATAGTATGCTAGAGGATCCGCCAGTAAAGCAGAGAATCTCAGCGGAATCCCATTCTTATTTAGAACTTACTTCCTTTCACTTCTTCGCACACGTTTCCGCTTTATATTTATGTATATTATGTATGAATGAATGACAAGAATTCGCTTTGTGATTCAACGAAAATCTGCTCAAAGCATATAAGCATGAATCCCTTGTGTCCCTGTGTGTTGGGGTTGTTGTAGTTTTTATGAGGCTCTATCCATCTGCATTCTCTCGGTATAGCTCCCTTTCGCCCCGAAAAAAATTGTTTTTTTTTTCACCAACTTTCCTTTTACAATGTTCCAAACTGACCAGTGGAATCTCTCTCGACAGTTCTTTTTAGGATTTTTGAATTGTAAAAACGTATATAAAATTGTGATCACAATACAATGCTTTCTTGTTTACGACTCACAGTTCAGTCACCATTCCTCAGAGATTCTTTATGATTCTATGAAACTACAGCTCAACAGTTTACGTAATGTATGGCTTTATACTTATCAAAACTATATAGCACATAAAACGTATTCCAATATTTTACTCTCACGGAATAAAACATTTTCGCCGAGAGGAGATGGATTATCTCATCCTAATATAATGCTGAGTATATAGCGTTATACAATGTGTAGGTTGCGTTTTTAACAAAATAATGGATTGTATATTTATTTTCACCACCGTTGCGTATTCCTTCGTTAGTTGCTTACATTACTGAAAATTTCATGGAAAAAGAAAATTCGTACTAGAAAATGGAAGGGTACAAAATATGAATTAAAGATACGAAAGAATATTATTTTAATTTTAGAAAGCGTCAGACTTTAAGCGATTAAGGTGACGGTTGTTCATGCTATGTACATCTGTGTTTCCTTTGAGCAAAAACTACAGTGAGCATCCGCTGTAACTCTCCGTTTTATACCTATTCTTCGCTCCACATTGGTCTATCTATTTTTTATGGAGTGTGAAAGTTTTAAAGCTGCCAGTTAAAATATAGTTATCGTTATTTAGGTATTAATTATTATGACCATGTCCCTTTTGCTCTCATTGGTGTTGTATCAACGTGCATAAATATTTCTGATTCGCTGCTCTAACTTTCAACTTCTGAGTTATTCATGTGAATTCAAGAAAAGTTTTACAAAACTACTCGGGTGTAAAGCCTCAGATAATCAGCAGGAAATACATAATTTTTAGGAAAGAAGAAAGGAGTGAAAATAATAATTGGAAGTTTCTTGTAAAGTTTATTCATAAGTTATAATCATTGTTGATGTTTTTATTAAAAGTTCCAACTGCGTTAGTGAACTTCATTGTCCTCGACATGCACGAGTTTGTAAAGAGGACATTATATCGCACACTCCATTATGTTCCCGTAATAAATCCTGGTGGCACACTTTTTTACAAGTTTGGGTAATTTCGTAGGCAAGTAAAATCGTACACGGATGGCGACTATAAGGATGTAAGGCATGGGGAAAAAGTGAAAGCTTGATAAACTCGAAATTTAATAATAATTTTACTTACAGTAGAACACTACATGAATGAATAATATTACATGGATAATTTCAAGCTAACTAACTAGGAGCTGTAGTAAACAACGTTAGCGAAACTTTGCTTTGCAAAGTGAGAGCATGCAAATCTAAAAATAAATTGTCTGCGCTTGAATAACTGAACACCGACTAAATTAAAGTATATCAACCATTACAAACCTAATTTTACTGGGTTCTGAAAGTATTTTGAACATGCTAGGTAGTGTCCTCTTTGGCTTATTTTTAATGAAACGAAAAAAATCCAGAACTAATGTGGCAAAAAATATTTCGTTGGTTCCATTTTTAGCACCATGGCTGGTTTATTTTGAAACTCACTTTTTGGGTAAGCATTTTGGTGTTGTTTGAGTTTCTGCTGATTGATGCTGATTTATGAAAGTTGAGTTTTGAAAAACTTTTCTCTATACCATATACATAAATAGTAGATCATAGATAATATCCATTAAAGTAGAATGTGCGGGCCAGTTGATAGTTGATTTGTACATTATTGTTTGCCCTTCATTTTCAGATACGATGTTCGTGACAAAGCGCCAGCAGATGCCAAAAGATGGTCACTAGAGGATCGACTCTTCTTTCAAGTGATGTTTGATCCGGCCCATCTCTCAATACAGAATTTAGACTTGAGAGATGAAGGAGTTTACCGATGTCGAGTGGACTTCAAGAATTCCCCTACTCGGAACATTCGAGTCAACTTGACCATCGTTGGTAAGCTGATTTTTTATTTCCGCTTTCAATCGTATACACCCAAAAAAACTGCAAGCAAATGCTTTTTACAATCCACATAATATAGCCTTTACTCCAGGAAAACTTTTGCTTTTAAAAATTTCAACCAACTGGTATACAATACTTCGTATTAACCTGAAAGCACGAAAGTCCGAACAAAGAGGAAATGCGAATTTGTCACTTCTCTGCTGGCATTTCTCTTCCTCGCATCGCCACTTCCCACAGATTCCATTCTACATCTAACTTTTAGCAAAAGTAAAATTAGTCGTCAAGTGGGAAATGGTAACTTTCTCTAACGATTTCTTTTCTCAAAATCGTAACCCAGTGCAGTAGTTTATAAAAATCCGACCTAGTCAGTGATTCTTGGGAAATAACGTGGACTTTTCTTCAATAGTAGGTGATTGAACTATATCACCTGATAATCTCTAAAATATAGGGAAGATAGGAGGATTAAGATTTATCAAAATCTTTTAAGTGGACACTTTTTATATAGTCCCTTTGAAGCTCATTGCTAACGTGTTATATAGGCACGTAAAAGTTACGAACAAGGTCTTACACAACTCTGGCAGAATAAGCATACTAACTCGCCACTACTGTCTTTAGTGGCTGTGACTCAACTCAACTAAAATCTATATAGGTTAGAACCCATGTATTTATATTTGTATATCAGTTTCTCGAAGAGAAAAGTAAGCTAAAAACTTCTCTCGTCTCAGCATTTTCTAGTCCAGCATCCCGTGGGGAAATGGATTGCATGCTATGAAACGATCTAAATTTTCTGTAGTCATCCATATTATGTTACATGCTACTTTCAAAGCAAAAGGATCACATCTTTATTACCACACTTCCACTTTTTCTTGTTCCGTCAGTCTGTCAACGTAATCGAATTTGTGGTAAATTTGGAAGAGAGTCCAAGCGAAACGAGGAACAATGTTGATGCTCTCCTTGGTTGAATGAGCGACCAATCAGTAGTTCAGTTCCAAGAGGACCAAAAAGCAGCGAAGAACTAACTTCAGTGCGGAATAAGTCTTCTGCAAAAACAAGCGTTTGGGAAAGGGAGTCTTGTACAAAATAACAAGGACGTTGTATAACATTATGGTTACGTAACTGTTACGGCTACCACCATGTCTTGAGGATGATGCCATTCCTCAACCAAGAACATATAACATTTACATTTGGAATGCAAGTGTGCAGGAGTTGCATAACGTTAACTTGAATGCTTCATCTCATCTTTCTTGACTACTTGAAGTAAAAAATATGGTGGCACGTAATGATCTTTCAGAAACATCCTTTAGATCCCACACATACATTCCATACATTCATTCATTGTTAGGAAGAGAATTATAATATGATTATACATCCCGTTAATACTATCATTATGATTGCCATTATTGGAAGCAGTTTTCACTTTGCCACAGTCACAAGTAAGCAAGAAAGGGTGGTCTGACTGACATCATTATTTTGGAGAGATCAAAGACGTTTCTCCACAATGATAAGGTTTGGCGACTAAGATTTCTCTGCTTTTACCATGAACTCATGTGCAAAGGTGCATGGTTAGATTGATGCATGCATCACCGGCCCGTAAAACATGCCTTCTTTCCATTTTCCTGTTTGTCACTGCCACATTTTAATGCTCCAAAAGTCAGCATTCGGGTTGTGTAATATTGGAAAAGCACGCTCATCTCAATAGATTCAATAGTAGTGAGGATGATGGTGTCAGAGCTATGACGATGTGCACACACAGCATCCATGTAGATTTGTACTGCTCACTACTATGCTCCTTGGTTTTGCTTACAAGTTTCTTGATGCAACATTGCTTCACCAGCAAGTTCAGCAAATTGATATGCCTGGCAAAGCAAGCTGAAAGAGAAAGAAAGAGAGTCCTTTCTCTTCTCTACCACTTTTATTCCTTGTTGTTCTTGTTGGTGGTGGTCTGATCGAGTCGCCCTACTTTCCTCCACAACCTTTTCTCCCCTCGTCGTCTTTCAATATCATATCAAGTAGTGTAACATTAGTTGAGTTCATGTATGCGAATCTGGCTTCCTACATATATATGTGACTCTTTGTACGTGTCTGACGATGTCTCTTGAGTCGTGATGTATTACTTTTGCTACCACTGACTGAGTTTCGTGAAAGGAGAGAAAAAGGTGAACTTTGAGTGAAAGTCAAAATCAAAAGAGAAAATCAAGAAGTATGGAGGGAATGATTGAGGTCGTACGACTTAGTTAGTACTCACAGTGGAGTGAAGCTTATAGATGTGGGTGGAAGGTGCAGCAGTAACGTGACTCGTTTGGTACATTCTTTAACTCAGGGAATGATTGAAAACAGCAAAGTATCTACGTCCGTCAAACCCTCCGAAATTGGAAGAGTTTGGGTTGATGTTGACGCTTGCATAATATGCCATTATTTTCTCCTTTTTCATTCAAAAACATGCCATTAAACAAGCTTGCGCATAAGTGTCACATGCAGGACCTAGTTCTAGACAGAAAAAATCAAGAAATAATCGCAACGTTCAGCGATTTAGCGTAATAACTGAGACCAGCGATACATGACCAGTTTTCTCTGGCTCCGCTACATCAATCAAGCTTGAAGGTTTTTGTAAGACACGCATAGATTGTATGCACCGTAGTATACAGCGTGTAACGACAATGTAAGGTAGCGGTAGGGAAAAATTAAGGTGAATAAACTACTGGTGGAAACATTTTGGATGTGCTGCACACACTATCGATGATCATGATATAATATATAGGAACATGTGTTTACTATCTAGAATTTGAAAATCAGTTTAGAATGTGGTTGATAAGCAAGTATCCAAGTACAGTCGTGTCCTTCTACAAAAACTATTCACATCACAGCCAGCAGGTGACATTCAAACTGTTAGTTGTTGACTGTACTTTTCAGAAGAAAGTAAAGCACGAAGCAACCGCCAACACACACATCCAAATCCAATATTATGTTATGACCTCTGAAAGCTAGGAAAAAGCGTGACTAAATCCATTTACTTTTCTTCGGTTGAACATCATATTTTCTATTTACTCTGACATGTTGAATGGAGTGGCTTAGAAGATGCTTGTCAATGCACGTTATTTATTTGCCATGCTCAACCTACGCACAAAGAAGAAATATGGGAGGAGGTGCACTATGATACTGTTTATCCTAAACGGAATGTATGGGGAAAGATTTAATGTACGCTTTTTAGGTGGAATATATTATATAGCACACTTATGGTGAAAGTTCATAAGTCCATGAGTATCACTGAGTTTAGTTTGATAGTGATCCATTTAAAAAGTGCTTCATGCTATTTTATCATCCCTTCATTTCAGTATGGTAATGCATGAACTATACAACAAACCACTCCACTAATCATGGCCCCTTTGGCAATTTTTATCTGTATCAGTAGATGTGGCAGTGCTCGTTAACCATTATAGTTTGGTGTTTGGGTACTTGAAGACTCCCATTTTGTTGTGTTATGATACTTTGGCCCACATTGGGCGCTAATCATACATAACGGGAGTGTTACGGATGTTGAAATAATAGAAGCATATTTGATGAGCCCCACCGAATTCAAAATGCACGGGAGGTCCTTGAGTGCTCCAGTTTTTGTAACATAATGCGTTCTGCACTTACTCTCTCATCTTTACACATTTTCCCTACAGAAATTATTCCCGAACTGATGTTGCTTCTGCTTCGCAGGGCTGGCGAGATAGAGAAATGTGGCTTGAATACACATGTGATACTCTTGTGTTCCTCTCTCACCCTTGCTTTACTTCAGGTACTTACTTTTAGCTCAAAACTAACATTACTACGTTAGATTCGGCCCACTTAGGCATCTTATTTGCACAGTACCTATACGTCCTCTCTCCCCAGTTAATTTATGAGTAGAACGAGCAAGCTCCACTAAATGGTAAAACTTAAAACTCAAAACGGTCTTAAAAGAGCCTCGCCTGACGAAAGGAGGAGAGAGAAAGGCCACCATTTTGGTGTCGGTGGATGCCTGCATTGCTCCACGGAGATGATTCTGGAAAGGGAAACTGGACTGGATATGTGAATGAGATCTTGGGAAGCCTTCCGTAATTCTATTTTATGTCAGTAAATGTGGATGCTGCATTTGTTATGCACTAAATGAATTCAATATTTCACACGCTCGACTTCAGCTACAACTCTTTTGCTATTTAGGCTGGAAAATGAATCCTTAATGATTCATGACCAGTGTGTCTCCTTGTACACCCAACGGTAGAAAGTGTATCGTTAAATATGCACTGGCACACTGGAAGAAAGAGAGAGAACCTACTTAAATGATTCTATAAGATATGTATGCCACCCGTACATTATACATATTATATAAATGAACGAAATTGATGCGGTGGTAAACAAAGGAAAGCCGAAGTAGTATGTATCAAAATGTAGAACATGTACATATTATATACATTATGCATATACTGTATAGTACAGTATACATAATATATTACACAAGCAGCACATAATATATACGTACACACAGCTATCCCTACATCAAAAGAGATAGAGCAAAGAGAAACGTGGAAGGAAATGGGAAACAGGAGAGAGTGAGATAGTGGGGAAGTGGGAATGGAAAGAAAGAGAGATGCATTTCCATTCAAGTGAATAATTCAACAGAAGCAATGTTTTAAATGACCACACCCCGCTGAGTTAATGTCTGCATAGGGAGCACTGTCACCACATAACTCTGGTACTTACTTTACTGCCACTACTCCAACTGCCTAGAGAAGAGATAGAAAGATAGGTAGCACCTCCACACACTCCCTCATCCTACTACTACTTCTTCTACTCTGTTATATTTGCCAAGGTTTATCCTCTTCTTGTTTTCACTTTGTTTCACACTCATACATGGACCAACAACCAAGCTAAGAACAATACAGTTCATAATGGGCAAAAGAGGAATCGAAACTTGTGGAGACTAATCTCTTGAAAAATGGCACATTTGAGTTGGGAAGGAAAAATGGAGGATGTACATTTTCCAACTTCAAGAGCAGAAGGTGCCAAAGCAAGAGTTATATGGATGTATGTTGTTGAATTACATGCGAAATAAGAAGAGGAATCACAAGAATGCATGCACATCCTAAAGTGGTTGGTGTTGGTTGCTAAACGGACCCTGCTGTTCTCTCCTTTTTCTTCACGGTAAACTGTTAGAGGCAGATGGTTCGTATCTATAATATGTGTGCATAGGGGCAAAGGAAGGCCTTCTTGGAAGTGGAGTGATAAATACATATGAAGCAATGGAGAAAGTTCACAGTTGGGTATACAAACAAGATAAAGATATATCTACTACGGACACAGGCCGGTGCAGGTGTGCGTGATGGTTAAAGGCGGCCTCTCAAATATGCTCTCAGTATTATTAACTCCTTTCTCTCTCTCTCTTTCTACCACCCTGGCTTCTTTTGTGCCAAAAGGCTCGTTGTGATGTGAGACTCGACGATTTCCATAACATGTTAGCATAAAATGCTAGATCTATTGTTTCTCAGGGAAAGAGTGCCACGGGAAAAATATAAGCATTCGTGCATGAACTGCAGTAGTACTTCCGCTCGTAATTCATTTGACGAAGGATATGGGAAATAGGTCTCCGATAAAGTCACACTGTCATGCACATGTGAAAAGTATAGAATATTTTTTAATAATAGAATTGTACTCAACTTTGGGATACCTTAGAATTTCCTGGTTGTGCCAGCCAGTTTTCTAATAACAGGACTCGTGCACTAGTCAGACCGGTAGACCAATTAAAAGTTGATAAATATTTTGTTACGGGCATGTGTGAGAGGCCTGCTTTGAATTTCGAATAAGTTCCTGTGCCCCTTTTACCTACTTCAATAGCTTGGATAATCGTGGGAGATTTATTTTGTTAACCAATTCGGAAATTTTATTGGAAGGGCAACGGAAATTCTAACAGAGGGTCCTAATGAAGTCATAAATTTCGATGCTATATATTTTGATTAGCGTAGGTCGTCACTGGAGGTGTTACAGCTTTCTATGGGTTGTCAATTAATTGCGAAAAAAGTTCGATAAGACTTATCGTACTTCCTTGGAAAGGACGATAATGTTGAAAGTGGAAATTAATAACGAATGCTCGTAAATTCATATGAAAAGAGTGAACATTTGTTGGCCAATTTTCGTCAAAAATTATACAAAGATACGAACATATGATGAAAGTATATTGCAAGCCTTTCATTATCTCTGCACACTGTTTCATCTGGATTTTTAAATTATGGCATTTACTTCCACTGTTCCACTGTCGTTTTGAATTTCGTTTGGTTATATCTGTAGTAAGGTTCCAGAAAAACGCACAACTCAGTCATAAAGTCAAACGGCAGAGTATTCCTTAAAGCTTATACATAGTCGATGGTGGTGTTACTTCCTTGACAAAGCAAAAATAGTTGGAATGCGAAGGCGGATAATATACGGCGAGTTTGATTACCTCTGCCAAAAAAAGAAAAATGTCATCTTCAGCACTTTATAGTCTGTAAATTTGGCCTAACTTGGGATTGAAAGATGTAAAAAGGGGTATAAAACTCGACGCTTCTACTTACCTTTCATCCACAAATTACGTGTAGGGTAGGATGGTTAGTAGCGGTGCGTACACAAACCTAAATATATTTTACGCAGTAGCCTGTCCTTCATATTTCCCTGTGTTAAGGGGAGGAAAAAACAGAAAAGGGCGAGAACAACGTTTCTGAACAGCCACAAGAAGAAAGGAGGCTTCATTCAAGGAACGGATTACCATCTCCAGAATTTTGACACCAACACCTTCATAGTTGTTTTTGACTTGTGGACTGCCTTGACTGCCACCTCAAACTGTGAACTATATATTGCAAGTTACATTAAAGTACAGTACAACATCCCATTTGAAAGGTAGGATGTAGGGAACGGAAGGAAATCAGAGGAAAGGAAGAAAAAACGAACTACCTTTTAATGCATGTTATATAATGGAACATTTCCAAAAGTTTTTTTTTACTCCGCTGACGAGATTACACTCTGATGTAATCTGCGAATGAAAGCTCTTCTCGTGTTGTACAGTATGTGGATTTTGAAGACAAATAAAAAATATCAAGGTGGCAATACCACAGAGCGCTTTATGTACGTATGTTGTACGGAAAGAATCGTAATAAGTTTCCTAATGTGCATAGGATTTATACGAGATTTTTAGATGTACATTACATCATACACAGCTTGGATGGAGGAAAGCAAGATACAAAATGATAATAGTTTTTTAACCACACATTTCATTCTGTCATGAAAGGAAAAAAATGTTCTTGCTGTGAGGAAACCATCAAACTGTCATCAACCTGCAACGGATGTGATGTGATATACAGTCATACAGTTATGTAGACATATTATTCTTCCGTGGTTTATATCAACATTCACCAACTCATGCAGAGGAATTAGGTATGAAAGAATGAAGGAGAGAGGACATTGGACGACATTTAAAGAGTGTAGAATCGCCAAAAAATAAAGTTGGAGAAAGCAGGGGAAAAGCCAAATCCAGTGAGGTTAGATGCTGTTGCAATATAACGGGGCATCGTAAAAAGTAATGAGCAAATAGTTTCACTACTCATTTTCAGCTTTAGTAGCTATCTGCAGACTCACGTATGCATACCGTTGGACTCGCTTTTCTGGAGGACAGTGGCAGGTGTAGATGGCATCTGTTATATATGTCATCAAATTCTATCCGATGAGTTGATAGTGTGAAACCAGAATTATAAAGATTGAGGCAGTATATCCCAATGAATTTGTGTACACATTCAGACTTAAACATATACGTATCAATGCCACCGCCACCTCTTTGTACCGTTCAATATTTGATTAAGTTGATTGATGGACATGGACTTCTGTTTACCAAAAATGGACTATTGGGTTGGATAAAGAACGGCACTAGCAATAACAAAGACAGTGGAGTGATAGCTTAGGTCAATGGACTACCTCTTGACTTTTGACCGTGGACGCTATGAAACCTAAGAATCCTTTCAACGAATTTCATTCCTTTTGATGTATCATCCTCTTTATAGTATGATGAACGAACGCCTTTTACTGACCTGACCAAGACCACTTTTCTTTTTAGAAACGCAAAATGTTGTAGCGTAGCAGTACTGAACTAAATAAATGCTTAGTTTAGTATATATTTCAACTCCGTACAACTCTGTGCCCATAAGATGCAGGATAAAATGTTTTTATTCGGCGAGAGGAAGCATGAAGGAAATGAAAAAATTAGAACTGACATTCGCGTATTCTTCCAAGTCATAAAATTCCTGAGGGCAATAGGCAAAAGCATTAAAATTCCAACTAAGGTAACAGGAAAGCTATTTAATAGTCACACAATCAACATCTCGTACTTTACCTAGGGAAACTCTTGTGTAAAAGGCGTTATATTTCTTGTAAAGTTGCAGAAAAACTAGGCTACACCTTCTAGATGAAAAGCCTGGCGAGCCTTTTAGAAACCAGAAAAATAAGCTTCCTGCGCTTGGAAAAGAATGGCATATTATTCATATGATTTTGATGCATATACACATACAAGCTTTCTGCCAACAAAAAAGGAGACAAGGCAAGCTAAAGCTACCAGGGCATGAATTCATGCGAAACCTCTTCAAGAGCGTCTTAAAGAATACAATTTTTATTGGAATAGGTATGCACTTACCTAATGTACCTACATTCCTTTTAGTTGATTTTGATCATATTACGGATTCGGAGATTGCTCTATCTAGCACTTTCCCGCATTTCCTCCTCATACGTGAATGAGTACGATTGAATCGTTGTTAACCTTTTTGACAGCCTTTTAAATCTCATCGTAAAATGTCACAAAAGGAACAGGATATGATAGTGGAATGTACATAAAAGCCTTATGGGCTCAAATGCTGTAGGAAGGGAAATGGGACATTTCTCCATTGTAGCTCAACTTCAAAAATACTTGCATCCATCCGCAGTCAAGAAAATAATGTAGTAAGTCATCAGTTTAGGTCACCAGATGTCAGATGTCTTCTTGTTTCAGCTCGAGATTTCAGTTTTGTATGTGAATTTAGCTTGAAATTCATTTTGATCAGCAAAGATTATAAAATTGTCAGTTATCACAATTCATAGACAAACAGTATAAAGTAAATTGTAACTGTTGTCTTCCATTAAATTACATCGCAGTTTGACGATTTAAATAACCATAATGCGGTATACAAATAGTTTAAACATTCAGCTAATGTGTGAATGAAATAAACCCGACAATTCGAGATGTGGCGATGTACCTTTAGACAATAAAATTTCGTAATTTATGACTTTAGTGT
>JAQGAP010003322.1:0-12690 GCA_034697805.1 Orchesella bifasciata | reverse complement strand
ACGTCATCTGCCTCTGGAATGGAGACCGACAAGTATTCTATTCGTGTCAGCTACATCCGTTGTGATTCTCGACAACTCGGTAACGTGGAAAATTACCACTTGAAATCTGGAGGTTTTTATATTTATTGTTCATCTAAAATTCTCGTTAACAGCTCCATCCCACTGCACGCAATACCATACTAGTTCTGAAGGAGAAATTCGTAGTATTAATTTTCCTAAGCAGCAGCTAAACAACCAAGACTACACCATTTGCATTGCTGATCCTCGTGATGCTACTTCAAGAAACGGAAGACAAATTACCAATCCTACGGTAAGTTCAGTAGAAGCTTCTTAGTACATAACAATATTTCGTACTTTTGCAATTGTCCCTGCGTCTTCTAGGGAATTCTATGGGAAACTTGTGGAAGTGAACCTGAAAACTTCCTGATTTCTGGGAAGGCTTCCGATCCTGCGGTAACTGATCCTACCCAATGTATCACAGACTATATACAGATATTTGGAGTGAATCGGCAATGTGGCAATAGCTTTTCTGCTACGCAAGGTAAAGAAAACATGTTTGGGTTTCTCGAGAATTCAAGGACGAGCTCGGGTTTATTAGTCATTAAGTTTGTTTTTATTTTATTTTCAGTGACCTCCACGCCATACTTGCTCCGTGTGAAATTTGATGAAGCCGAGAGTAAAGCGCCAGATGCAGAGCTAATTGTGACCAATCCGGGAGCTTGTGTTGATCTTAACACGCCGGACACAACTTGTACTGATGCAGTCCTCCCAGGCTTTTGCAAATGCGTGCGACAAGTTGGGTTGCCGGGTCTGGACGAGGCGAATACGGGATTTTGTCTCAAATACAAAATTTCGTAATAATCTTACTGCTGTGGTTTATTCAACTGCTTTATTTTCGACAATTTATATCTAAAATTATAAAATGTGCATAATAAATGAGAACAAACGTTAATCTTGATTTGCCAAAGTAGCGGCACCCCAATAGACGATTCCCGTTGCGATTCCCAAAAACTATAAAGAAAATAACAGAATCTTAATATATTTATTCAATTTTAAAAATTGAGTTTGCTGTTCTTACCCCAGCAGCGTATTTAATAGCAATCCATTCTTCTGCTGTTGAAGTAAGAGCAGAAGCAACCATAATGAATCCCACGACTGTCTGTGCCATTCCACTTATAGCAAAGTATCCACAATCAAATCTCTTTGTCCAAACATTTCTGGACAGTCCCTTGAAAATGGTGTACAACAATAGATTCAACAATGATCCTCCTAGTGCTCCAGCTACTACGCAAAGGAAAGCGAGTTCCCATACTTCCCTCTGCTTTGGCGAAATCAAAATGTGTTTATAACTTTCCGGTCGTTCGAAAGTCAGATACTGGAAGTGAAGAATAATAGCAAGGGCGACAGGAGCACAACCAACAACCTTTCCACATATTGAAAAATTACCATTATGTAAAATAAATCTTCAGATATAATTAAATTGTTTTGAATAAATAATATCTTACAACGGCAGCAATCTTCGCGATTCCAGCAGCCGTGATCATGTAAAATCTTCGATCACTTTCTCCAACCCCCATCTTCCCTGAAATGATACCCGTCTCGTGTGTAGGATTCAGAACCTTCCTAACACAACATATATTTTACCTCTCTGCACAAATGAGAAGCTGAATATGAAATACAATTTCCTTGCAGGTACCTAATTATTGCTATTGCACGTACATATGGTATATTTCACTGGATTCCGTCATAAAATATAACAGTGGCATACATTAATAGCCTTAACCCAATGAGTTTGCTGTTACAGCAGGGCATGGCCGTAGATATAGGTAAGTCACCAATTTCGAAAGCCCCAGATGTCACTAATTCTACAATGAATATGCATTTTCATCTATCCAACCAATGGCTGTGCAAAAATCATCATCAAACCAATTTAACCATTCCACCTGTCTTTTCCTTCAGTTCAAACTGGATGAATCTAGTGTTAATGCTAGAAATCATTGTTGCAGGCACTATGCACTATTTTATTGTAGCCTCGTCATTTGATGAACACGCAAATTATTCATAGCGTTACACCTATAAGCTACGCGTTAACCAAAAGCAAATACAGATGAAAACCATGATATTTATAATTTCAAACCACACGTTAGTAAAACAAGGTGAGAGGTTTAGGCAAACTCATCAGCATCTGCCATCGGCTTCTACTTCATATATTAAGTACCCGATTTTCAAGTAATTACCTTAATAAACTGAACATGCAAAAACATTATTAGGGTAATTTGAAGCCGACAGAAATACCATAAATACTTAAAGGAGCCTGCAGAGACTACATACAACATACTGCTGCTGGTTGAGGACCTGTGAAGTGAATGAGACATTATGCAGTCGAAAAATCAACATTTCGTTGACTGAACAATGTTTTGCTTCTTGTCTACATGTTTTTTGAGCTGTCTTCGTATTGACCTTGACAATCCCGATCTCTCCGTTTGGCAAGAGCCAGCCAGCCACTGCGTAATATTAGACGGGAAGAGAAAAATGCAATTATGAACCAACAAAAAGCTCAAAATCCGCAAGGAAGATATTATATAGGTAGACAGAGTAAGTAATGCATCTAATTTTCCACGTCAACTACAAAAGCGATATGCATTTACTAAACAACATGAAAATAATATTGGCATATTTTACTTAAATTATGGTTTTTTGAGGTGGACGTCATCGAATGGTGATGGAACTATAGCGCTGACAGTTTTACAGACAGAAAATGGAAAAGGACTAGACAAAAACCAGCATAAATACGCTGTACGTGCATAATATTATTATATTATTTCTCCGTTTTCATCCTGGAGATTACTAACTGTATCTGTATTTGTCGCGTTGAAATTGAGAATGTTAGCAACATGTCATGTTTTTCACTCTGCAACTTTAGACCTGAAAACAAAAACATTATTTACTCAACTAGGTACGGTTAAACGCAAACATTTCAAACATATAATTTGTTGGGGCATTTATTCTACCTAAAAGTAAGCAAAGTAAAGCGCTACAAAACTTGGCTGCATTACTTGAATCCAGCATAAACATCCAATGTGTATATTTCAATGTAAATATTATTGGTCTGTGTCTTTCTAGTTATGTTGAATGTTCTCTTTTGCAAAACAAGAGCTAAATATATGGCGTGATTATTATTAATTCACTTCTTGTCATGCTTTGCTCGGCTTGATATGAATAGCTAAGCTTTTTCATGGGTGTCCATAAAGACTGTCTTCTCATATACTTTATGCTTGACACCACACCAATTTGGTATACTATACGTGTGTTTGGATTGACTATTTTTGGACTGCAAAACAAAGCTCAACACTCCATGCAAACAAATACTGCGTTATATAAATGTGACTGGAAATACGCAAAAAGGTTTGTTTTTTTCTGTTCTCCAGAACGATCGCTAAAACACATATCCCAAGGAGTTGATTGTTGGCGTTTTATTTCCCTGTAGGAGTGTGAACCAAAACGTTGTCGTTTGCCTTTGGATTTTAAAATAACCTGAAATTATCGAGATGTCTTCGGTAAGTTATTAAACATTACTTCTAATTTTATTACCAATTTAAGTCGATATGGACAGTTGGTCCTCCAGCTACCTTTATACATTATTAATTTCTAAAACCGATTTATTTTTTATATAGGCGGAGGAATTCGAGAAATATGCAAGTAAGTGGAAGTCTCCTAAGAATGAATCAACGAATAATCTGTTAAAATTAAAATCAATTTAACGTTTCTCATGTTTTATTCGAGCTTTTGTATTTTTATAGTACTGAAGAACATGTTCCGCCGTCGCTCCTCCACGGAGTTCACGGGAGCATGTTTTGCTCAAGTCATGAACGCTGATCAAATGCCGAAAATTTTGAGCCAGTGTCAGTCCCACGTCAGCCCTGATGAGCTTCGCAAACAGATTGACCAAGTTGATCCAGCTCGTAAGAACTTTATCATTCTTCGTTATGCCTTCATATCTACTTGTTTGTAATCCCAGAATTTCTTAAACTTTTTCTTCTTTGTTTTTCTTTGTTTCTGCAGACACTGGAAAACTGACTTTTGAGCAATATACCAAGATCTGCAACCAGTTTGTTCGAGATCCTTCTGTTTCTCCGACTGCAATGGAGTTCAAGTCTTTGAGTGACTTTGAGACGTGAACTGTCACAATGGATCATGAACCCTGCGATCTTTACTTTAATAATTTATTCCATTTTTCATTAATTTAATCCTTCCACTATGAAGCAACCCATGATTGGAAATCTGGAAATGTTGAGTCATATATTTTGACTTGCAAATTGCAAAATTGAAAACTTTTGGTGTAATTATTGACGCATGGTATAAACATAAACGTTTATATATGTTGGATATATGGATGGTGTCGTGTAGAAGTGTAGAAGAACAGCCAGCTCAGGCTGCGAATGTTATTGACATCTCCTTGAAGTTATAATTGGAAGGAACTTTTATAATAAAATTTTTTAATCACTTATGTGATCTCCCATACTGCTCTTTGACTCTATTCTTTTCATGTATAAGTTTTAACAAACTTTTTTAGAAAGGCAATGAGGAACCAGCTGCCAGATGAGTTTTCTGCTCCAAATCATTTCAAATTGTGAGTATTGACTTTTGCAGCTAATATAACTTTTAGTCAGTTTTAGGTATTCAGCATGTTAGATATGGTCTTAAACCTATTAGACTAGTCTGTTTAGAGATGATCAGAGCCGCTATGAGCTATCCGCCAAAACAGCAAATCGTTTTCAAACAAAAACCGACACGCATTTGCAGACATGTGTCAAAACCAAAATATCAATATGGAAATGGACATCTTGTGACTTGACTTGAGCATCACTTTTGATATTGATCAACAGTTACTGAAATAGCATTGTTCTACGCTAAAATCCACGCCTTCCTCAACTAAGTCGCAAAATAAAACAAGGAAGTACGCAAAAATTGCCAAGGATGGGACATATTTAGCGGAAAATGCAGATGTGTTATGTGATGGTCATTAAAAAACTGCAGCTCTTTTCACTCCACCCTCAAAATCCCACTTGTTTCCATTTGTTCATGTCAGGACACCCAGGTTCAAAACGGGAGTTTGTTTTTAAACATCCGAAAATATTCATTTTTACGACAAGTTGTCCCTGCAATTTCTTCAAGTAAATTATGACTGAATTTCGTTTATGCAAATATGAAAAATGGTTTACTTAAAAAATCATGTAGAGCATTAAGTTTGCCATTTTTTACACACACAGGAAGGAACTTTCCAACACTTTTTCGGGTTTTGGCTGTAAACTGTTTTTTCGGTGAAATCCCTAATCTCCCAGAAAGAAACAGATAACAGCGGAGCAGAAAGCGTTCAGACGAAGAAAGAAACAAGCAGACGGTTTTTATGTGTTTGACTTGTCAAGTTCATAATTCATCTGGATTGACGTCACGCTGACAGTTTATCCTATGGACGGGGATCTAATGTACAAAGTCAGTGATTTTCTGACTATTCCGTGTCTGTTATGAGTTGAGCAGTTTTACTGCTGAAAAAAAAACGACCGGAAAGTTTTCGAAAAAGGACGTTATACTGCTTGCTATTTATGAGTGGAAAAGGGGTAGTATTATCCGGGTTTTTATTCATATAGCAAACAACGATAATATTATAGTACTTTATGGAAGGACACGGATCAATTGAGATGATGCCCCTATGCTTAATGACATGCTCGTAAAACAGCCTAATGAGCGAACAAATTAAGATTTATTGGAGGCCTTACATATAATAATGCATGCAACTGTAAACATGAGGGCGGATGGGTATGTTAAGTGTTGAAATGACAATCATAAAGATGCTTATACGACGTATTGCAGCAGTAGTGCAGTGGTTTAAGATCACTGTTAATAAACTTTAAAACATTTTGTGCGTCTTAGGTTTAGGGGCATGATAAAATATGGTAAGAGATCGGAGATTAGAAGGCGAGTAATTTCTCGAAAACAAATTGCAAATCTTCATTTAGAATCTTAATTAGACGATGGAGGATACGATGTGAAACAGATATATAAAATGTACAACTGAATACTAACCGAAAGTTCGAAATATTAAATTAGTCCCGTGTTCTTATGATTTCGACTTTTGGATTATACAATCTGTTTTACGGTCATCTATTTGAATTCATGCATTTCAAACTGGATTTGTTTGGATTCTGACTGATAACAGAACAGTCATTGTTTTACACTTCTTTTAATGCAACTGAAATTGGCCAGACCAGCTAGAAGCAATCTGGTTGAGATGAGTGGCAAAATGCACCCTGTTAATAAAGTTGTTTTGCAGCTTGTAGTGCAGTACAATGATCACTCTGTCAACGAAATATGAGTCAGCAGTGATAATCCTTCTGTAGGGAATCCAAGTATCATTAATAAATTCAACCTCAAGGTAATTTGTCGAAATGGCAGTCTGACTGGTCTCTAGGCTGTGCTTCCTAGCCATAGTTATCCCCAGTCTTAAACCCCACAACATCAACAAAAACATGTGTAAGTGGATCAAAATGCATCACGGGAATATCCCACATGTTTCGTAGTATTTTCATGGATTTGATGCCAACTTTTCTATCGCTTTGTGGCTTCCAAATGATATATCGGACAGGTGTAATGCAATGACATCCCCACACACTACTGACCGGAAGCTGGGAAGGCCAACGAATCACCTTTTTTTAATATCATCATATATTTTTTTACGATTTCCAAACAACTAGTATCAACCATCCGACACGGTTCACCAGGTTGTTTGGCATCACCATCATCAATATTCAATCCAATTCCAAAAAAATTCTACGCCACCAACATTTTGCGTCAAAGGTATACTCAGAAATTTACAAAGGCAGACCTAAATTTTAAATATTTAAACTGTCACTAATTTCTCTGCTCATTTTCTCCGAACCATTTTCCCATTAAAATTGAGTTAAAACACTTGTCAAAAATGACAATAAGTTGGAGTGGCTTGTTCATACCATTTTACCCCGCACTTCCCTTCCTCAACATCCTACTGAGGTACATAAGTACGTTCATTAGTATCAAATGACTTGAGCCACTGCCTAGGAAGTTGATAATTTAGCTATATGTCAACTTGGCAAGTCAAACTCGTTCATTTCACAGTAAATAAACAACAACTGGATGGGACTATTACTTATTTTAACAATTTAAATGAATCAGCGATACATAAGCATGCATGAACTTTTGGCTTTGCTTGGTGTGATATTGATATACACATTCAACAGTGCTTATCTCATCTGCCTACAAACTAAAACACAAACATTATGGGCAAGAGCATATTATTATATCTGTAATAAAAAGGTTGCCAACTGTGTTTTTATTAGCCCATTGGCTTCAAACCCAAATGGATATTAGTTTTTGAGAAAAATGAAAATATAAAATCAAAGTCGGTGAGTAAGACGTGGAGAGAAGAGGCGTAAAATGAGTGGTGTACTTCCTCCTCCTGATTGTGAGTTGGATGGGAATGGGATGAATGTGTCAATTTATCTTTGGGATAAATATCTGTTGCGGCCATGCCAAAAAGGTCAGCAAATAAAGCACACAATTTACTTGAACTGTGCTGTGATGTGATGATAATAACATAAACAACCATTATAAATGTTTTATGGTATAAAAAATAAAATTGGAAAAGTGCATACTACAAACTAAAGCAGTCATTTTTATCCTCAACGGTTTTAAAAATGTATTTTTCCGAAGAACATGTTTACATCCAACAAATTCACCTGAACCTGTGGATTTAAATTGGAAATTGCGTCATCTCAAAATATAAACCACCAATGCAGATGAGAGTGGATTGTGCAATACTTATTTTTGGTATTCAACCGAATCTCTATCAAGCTAGTTCTATGAAGAGACAAAAAAAAATCCTCTGTTCTCTTAATGGAGGATTCCGATGAAGAGATAAAATAGATGGCAAAAAAGAACCAGGGGATTAATGGGTTTCTCGAACGCAGAGTGACAGACACTCGAAAAGTGTGGAGTAGTGTGTAATATAAACACAACACACTATAATTATAGGCATAGGTAAATGTATCAGATGTGAGTATAAGGTTAAATCTCTAACAAAATCCGAAAGGAAAACAATGTGTGTGTTTTTGTTAGGACGAGAAACGGCCTACACATCCTACGCACACAAGGTGACAAGAGCACAAGAAGTAATTTTTTTTCATTCCTGTTTTTTACTTTGAGGAAAGATGAGACGGTGTTTATTTGTGTGGCTGATCTAATCAAAGCCTTCGTAAGAACTACGCTGCTCTGCGTGTTGTTTAGTCACACTCTCTGGTTGAGTGAAAGCCTTTGAAACAAAAGTAGGAGGACATTTTTACTACCGGAACGTTAAGTAAAAGGAGAAATTAGGGGGTGATCTACGACACGCTACTCTGAAAACATGTATGCGTGTTCCTCATTAATTTCACTTTTTCATGGAGACTTCAATGAGGTGATGAATGTATGGGTTTCTCGGATTTTCCTCCTTGTAATTTGACCGTGGATTGGATTGGAGAACACAAGATGATCGTATATCGTTTAGGTTTTCATTAAACCAGCATGGGTTGCCAGCTTTATTCCGAGAAATGGCAGAGTCAAGAACAACTCTGACGTAGTCGCTTTTCCTTTGCTTATCCATTATTCGCATGCATACTTACTTCCTATGTCGCATCGCAGCACTACTATCTCGCTCTCGGGTAATTTTGGTTGTGTCATAGTCTACTTATTTCAGATGATAAGTAAGTGAAAAGGGAATGAAAATGAGTTTGGATTTAGATACAATATTAATATCACATATTGCAAGCATCATATTCATATTATGTCATATTGCTTGAGGTTATTTCTCCTGTGGAAAGTTTCCTGTTGCTTCTCTCTTCTCAGCTCATCAGTTGAGTGGACCATGAATAATAAATAACAGTTTCGAGTGCTTCGGGCGTATTCTCTCAGAGTGAAAATGGAACCATAAAATGATTTCCATGTAAGTAGGGACGTGACGGTTCAATAGCATCATTTTGACTCTGTCACCAAAAATAATCCACTTCACCCGCAGTAATAAAGCTTCATGACATGACTCCTACCTCCTCTAGCATCCACCTAACAGCTCATCATCCACATAGCAATAGCATGCATGCAAAATTTCAGGGACAAGATAGGTCAAAAAGTATCTATTTATTGTAGACGTTTGAGGTTTGGTTTTGGTTATACATAATTCACAGTCACATAAAAGGATACTTGATCACTTCAGTTCAGTTGAGTGGTTGGGTTGTCAGGCATGAAAAAGAAAATTGACGTGAAAATGTCAGTTGAGTTGAGGAGACCACTCGCTCAAATCGTGGATGCTCATATGATAATGATGCGGTCTACGTGTGGAGCATGACAGTTCAAACTCCATTGTTTATTTTATACTTTCTCCCCTACAAATCTTTTTTTACCATCTTGATCAACCTTTCCATACAAACTCTCTTAACAGTGGAGATAAGCGAACTACATGGAAATAGAAAAGGGAACATCTGTTGTTTTTTGCTTCTTCATAAAATTGTATACAAAACATGGCATTGGTGGTGAATGAATGATGTACTGGCTTGGCTTTGGCTTGCGTAGTAGTTGTGGTACTTGTGGACGCAATACTAATGCTAATGTAGTATCTTTTTGCCTGTCTTGTCTTCTTCGAAGCACATCTCATCACTGCCAATATTAGTTTGAGTTGTCTTCCCAAAGTTTGGAAAATGATGAGACGTGTGCCGAGAGGAGAAGGAGAAACTGGTAACAAAGTTTGTAATTTAATGTATTTCTAAATGAATGAATTGAGGTAGTGATAGACGAGTACCAGGAATTACTGATTCGGTTCAGCTCAACGAAGCGTCGAGGTAGTAGAGATGTAGATATGTAGATATTGTAGATGCGGGCAAATGAGATGAGCTACTCCTTTGTGGCTCTCTTCGTCATGTATTCATGATGATTCAATTTAAAATGCAAACGAGCAGAACCCATCACATCATATGCGAAACCGTAGTTTTAGTTCCACATCCACATCCACCTCCGAATACATGAGAACTCGACGTAAGTATAATGTATGGGAAACGAAGCGACAATGCAATGGCATCATCATCTTCCTCCGGAGGAGTTTGGCTCGTTTGCAAATATACTGGGAATAGGGAAAAACCGGAGGGTAGGCGCATATAGCATATGAAGTGGTCTGGTGATATATCCAAATGACACAGTATTTGCTTTCACTGTATACTTCTGTTGATGTGATAAGGAAACGGATGGCCAGCAAATGTAGTGCCGCCGGTTGCAACCAAGCTTATTGCTGTTGGAATAAGCGAGGTACACATGCAGCTTGGAAGAAAGAGCCAAATAAAATGAGAGCAGGATGACGTTAGAAGCTTCAGTTCCAAACTGACTTGTCTCCCAATCGGTTCTCTACTACAACATTAGACTCATAATATTTGATATCAGGAAGGATATTATTACGTGGTGGTTTGGCGAGACAATTTGCTCATCGGAAGAAAGAAAAACAAGCAAGTTTCATGTGTGAGAAAATAAGCCGGTTTGACCAAATCTATCGAAGTGTTTGGTGACAGTGGCCAATATAAACATAAACCTTGTTGTTTGTCAATTGTGACAACTGGTGGAAAACTGAAAAATCAGAGTTTCTTTTGGAAAAGATTCAATAAATAAGGTAAGACATAATAAATATATTAAGCTTTTTCTTCATTAACATCAATGCAAGCCAGCCAGTTTTTGTTGGAACTGGAAAAGGGAAATTTCCTAAAATGGGGCAATGTGAAACAGAAAGTTAAATTTACGAATTTCCCATTTCTCCCAACAGAATTTACATATCAAAGGATTTAAATGGGTCTCCAAGAAATGGCTCGAAATCTTGAAGTACCAACCCTCTTCCCCCGTCTCGGGGGAAGTAGCAACGACCTCCGTAAAAGCAGTAGCAACACCGCCATCCCCTCAAAAGTAATGTCCCTTCAAGAAGTGAATCTAGAAAAGGAATTTGACGTGGTCAGAACCCTATCCGAGGGTTCCTTTTCCAAAGTCTTGTTGGCTCGCCAGCAAGGTGGCGGCGAACGCATGGTTCTCAAAGCGATTCACTGCGAGGTTACCTCCGCAGAAGACTTTAGCCGAGAGCTAAATTACAATTATTATCTTAGTCCTCACCCCAACATTGTAACATCCTACAACGTTGCATTCATGTGGGACAACTGTTTCATTTATGTCCAAGAATACGCCCTCTACGGAGATCTCTCCCGACACTTGAAAAAGGGTGGTTTGCCAGAAGCCCAAGTAAAATCCATCGCCACCCAACTCACCTCCGCTGTTGAGTTCATCCACAGTTTTCAACTAGTGCACCGCGACCTCCGCCCTGAAAACATTCTCGTGTTCCGCAAGGACCTCTCTATCATTAAACTTGGCGACTTTGGACAAACTCGCCCTAGTGGTGTCCTCCTCACAAAAACTACCAGCAACACCTCTGCTTCCTACTGTCCACCTGAGATCAGTGAGCTAATTGTCCAGGAAAAATATCACTGCTATGCTTCCGCTGATGTGTGGTCTGTGGGAATGATTTTGATCGAGTGTCTCATTGGAATGACGCCCTGGACCTCAGCTGAAATCACAGATCCCAACTACACTCACTATGTAGACTGGGTGAAGAGGAAGACCCTCAAGACTCCAGATATTTTTCAAGTGTTTACTCCCCGATTCATTAGGCTCCTCAAGCGCATCATGGAACCAAAAGCAGCCAAGAGGAGCAAAGTGGGTGAGATCACCAAGTATATAAATGACGAGTGGGTTGTTAAAGGATCAGCAGCAGTGATTGCGATCAGGAGAGCATCGGTGGAGAGGCATGAGTCAAATGCCACATCCAAATCCGGTCACAGGCAGAGGTACTACGGAAAGAAGAGATCAACGAGGAGTTTGGTAGCACTGGAGAGTGAGATTGAGGTAACATCCGAGCACCCAGTGGAAAGTGTCAATGAACGGGTAGGCAAATGGATCGATAACAGTCTCAAAGTCTCCTTTAGCCACCCTCATCATCTGAATGTGAACGTAGGTTGTCAATAATAAATTTTATTATATTAATTTTCCCATCACATCATAAATCATCACATTTCATCTATTTATAGACTACTTTTTGATTCAATATCTATAATCTTATATAAAATACATTGCTAAAGTAGCCAGGAGTGAAGAGAGACAGGCAGGGGAAAAGTGATATTAGAAAGTTTGAGGGATAAAAAGAATTGGAAAAGTCCGTGTTCACTTGAGTTTCTCTCTTTAGTGATTTTGCTCATTCTATATTTGTTTTCTTTTATATATATCGTTTCACTGGTTCTCCTTGTTTTTATAATAATCATGTACTTTTTATTATACTACATTATACGCATTTGTACTTATCATTAGGTTAAGTATCAAGGTGGATTAGAATTAGATGACAATGTAAAAAGTCAAGAGCGAGGTGGGTGGTATCGCTGTCATAGTTTCTAGGTAGACGGTACGGAACCGCAGGAGGAGTAGGATGATGCAGATCATTTTATTAACGAATCTCATTTATATCATTGAAATAAATTGGGAACGTGCCAACAATAACCTGCTGTGCGTCACTAGTCGTTACATAATTATTTAACATTATTAATTTGACGG
>JAQGAP010003321.1:0-12694 GCA_034697805.1 Orchesella bifasciata | reverse complement strand
TTCCTTGATCAGTCCCTGCAGCGAATTATAGAGACATCACAAGTGTGTGACAAAAAAAATAATCAAGCAAACCAAATTAGAAGGGAGAAAGGAAATTAGTTAAATTGACCAAACAAATTGATTGATGGAAGTGAAGAAAGTTATAGATGCTACATTTGTGACCAATCTAGCACGGTCTTTCTTGAAAGTTAGATTGCACCTAACCGTTCGAAGAAGAACCTCAATGTTCATGCAGCAGTGTAGAAGAAAATTGTTGTATTTAAGTAGGTTTTATTTCGGATATAGCCATATTAAGTACAGAGTAAAGTATACAATATTGCGTATTTATATATATATATATTATTGTTAAAACCATTCCACTAAATCTATTCTAGGTTTTGATTATGCATCAACTTGTAGCTCTTCCTCATCTTCATTCGCATTATCATTATGATTATCATCGTCCTCCTCATGTTCAGCATCCAATTTAGGGAAACATTTGGCAGATGATGATGCTGTTGCGCTCGATTGTGGCTGGGAGTGTTGTCCACGACTAGAATCAAATACAGCTGGTGCATCCATCTCCTCCTCTTCATCCTCCTCAACAGGTTTCTTCTTTGCCTTGTTGGGAGAAGATGAGGATGATGATGAGAGCCTCCTTCCATTCTCAATCTCCTCACTCTCATCATTCCCATCTGAGATCATGGCGTCACCGTCATCCTCATCCAAATCATCCTCGTCTCCCTCTTCGTCGCCATCCTCATCCTGAAAATCATTGCTGTCCATTTCCATCGCTTGGAGGTTGAGAGCTCCTCCTTGTCCGGTTGTCGTTGAGCATCTTGAATCTGTCTGATCTGCAACGGAACAAAATAAGAAAATCCAAATTATTAAATTTTTTATTATGAAAAAAAAACAGCCCTTTGTATCTTAAAAAAACACACTTACTTGAGCATCCCGATATTCCACCTGGATTCTTCATATTTTCCATACGCTGCTGCTGCGGCTGTCCATTGTTATTGTCACTAATTTCCTTGACGTGATCTGGGAGATAGTCCTTCCAACTGCGAAACAAGTAGCGAGTGAATTTCCTCAGTTGTCTGAACTTACAGTAAGTAGCACCTTCAGCGGATTCCAGCTGCTGAGTTTGGATGAGGAAGCCCTTCTCTTTGAACGTTTTCTCGAGCTTCTCCCTCATCAAACTTTTTCTCGTCCTCCGCTTCCTCTTCATTTTCAATTTGTTCCCGTGAACCCCTCCGCTTCCACAAGAGGAGGATGAGCGAACTCTCCCAGATTTCTCAGCGGGATTTCCCAGCGTTGGATTTTCGTTGCTGTTGTCCGAACTGCAGCTATTGCTGCTGCTATAAGAGAACTCCCCACCGTGATATGGTGACACACTTGAACTACTTCGTGGGTGATTGGCTTGGCTTTGGCTGTCAATCAACCGCAAATGCTGGAGCTCCTCTGTGGTTGGAGAAATGGATGAATTAGGATTACTGCTGGGGCAGTTTGAAATCAACGGCAGGGATAAGCGGGATGGGGAACGGGACTTGGAGGAACAAGGGATTGGTGGAGTGGGGGAGGGCGAAGAGTTGATTACATGAACCGCTGGATTACTCCCAGGAACTGACATGCACATGGACATCGACTTTGCACTCTTTGGCAACGAAGACAACGCAAAGTGGCATTCTGGCTCGGAGGAATGACAAAGCTCGGATGCAGACGCTACGCTTTTTGCGGGGCTCGTGGTCGAGCAAGATGTGGAGGTTGAGGAGGGATACTGCTGATTTTTAGCGAGCTTTGAGCCACCCCCTGAAGTCTTGTCTGTGTAAAACCGAAAGTTTCCACCAGAGTCGACAGAGAGCATTTTCTTTTCTTGAAGACAAGGCTTGGCACCCCCTGTGAATTTGAACTTGCAAATAGACACCTCAGCAGCGTCATTGATCCCTGACGTTGCCTGACCAAAAAGAGTACCTCCGATTGAGGAAAGGGCACCCGAATTTGCGGCAACGTTGGTGCTGCTGCTGCATGGTAACTGATGATGTGGTAAAGAACTGACGGAAATACTCACGTCTCCACGTAGGTTTGAGGTGTCTGAAAAAAAAAGATAAAATAACTCTCATGAATTTTCCTTTTCAGCCATTCAGCTGTAAGTTTGATATATATTCTTACCTCGTTTACTCTTTCGACTACTGCCGCCCTGCTTCCCAGCCTTTCCTGAAGTTATCCCCGAACCAGGTCCTCCCAATGATATTTTTCCTTGGCTTTGGCTCCCCGAAGAATGTCCACTGTCCTTCAAATGCTGGGCAATGGAGAAAATTGGGGAGGAGGAGGTTGGTGCTGCAGCAGCTGTTGCTGAAACATTCCTTGATTTTCCAGACTGCTCAACAGCAAAGCCATGTAGTTGCTGCTGCTGTTGTACTGACAATGAGTACGAAGACGTAGGACACATGAGCCGTTGTTGACTGACTAGACTGCTCACATCATCACCACCGTTATTATTATTATTAGCACTAACACTAAAATTATTATTGCTACTGGTTCGCGAACTTAACTTTGCACTTTTGCACCCTTTGCTTCCCTCCCCACCCATATTTCGTTTGCCGTAGTTGGCTCCAGCCATGGAGGAGGAGGGGATTTGTTTTGAAGCATTACGATTCGTAGCATTAGCACCTTGAAGTAGCACACTTTTGTTCCATCTCACATCCACACTATTAAGCTCACCACAACCCCCTTCATCATCGTCATCTTCATCAAAATCATCATGATTCTCTCTTCTTGCTCCCTTGCATAGTGACAATGGCTCGCTGCTGGAGTCACGAAGGCAGAGATTCAATGGCGTGTCATCACTGTCCCAAGATGTTTCCATTTTCAGATTTTCTGCACATTGTTCCCCTCCCCGTTCGTCTTCATCGTCATCATTTATCTCCTCCTTGACTTGAGCTAGGCTCACGGACTTCCCTTGAGAAAGTGGTTGAGGCAAGGGGAACATTGAGATCGCTTGTTGGACGGATGCAGGATGAAGCATCAGTTGCTGAGCCAAAGACAAAGACTTCACACTCCCACTTCCAGAGGTTGCGCATGGAGAGGAAAGTTGGGGTGAGCAAGGTTTGTCCAACGAGCCTCCTCTCCAGTTGGAAGGAATTGGCACGATGGACACATCTCTGTTCGAGAATGCTGGCGGAGGCAGCATTTGTGTCGAGGACGAGGAAAGGATTGGGCCGACGGATGCAGGGATTTGGGAGGTGGCAGCATTATGACGCTTGCTTTGAGATGATGATGATTTGATAGTTAAAGTGGGTAGCGTCTGGGGAAGATTTTGGACACTCGTGCCTGTGTTTGGCAAATTAATATATGAGACTGGGAATTGAATCCCGTAGTTTTTAGAGATTAGGTGGCAAATATCCGCTTTCTTGGGCTTTCTCCCTCGACGTGGTCTCGTGTCGAATGTGAGTTCGCCCATATATGGCAAGTTATTCATGAGCAACATGGGAGCTATGTTGGGCTTTTTCGGCTCAACAACACTTTGTTTACTGTTACTAGAGCTATTGCCACTGAAGCCACCAACACCACCACGAATATTGTAATTGTTATTGTTCTCAAGTTGCACTTTGCTTCTTAGCACCACTGAGGAACAGGAAGGTAAAGACGAGGAGGAGGATGGTAGCGAGTCGTGCGCAGAACCCAATCCAACAACTCCTCGTCGATTACTCTGTTTGCTGTTCGAATGCTGCTGCTGTGACTGTGATTTCTTTGATCTCGAAGACTTTTTCGAAGAATGGACTCCCGAAGGTGAAGGGAGTTGTTTGGGTTTTGGCAGGGACGCTACTGAGAGAGGTTCGTCGTCGTGGCCACCATCAATTTGTAGCTCAGGCATTACCACTGCCCTGATGACTGACATGGGTGGCTGTAGCTTGGCATTGGCAACATCAACATCCTCCTGCTCATCATGAGCATTACTTGTATCTGAAAAGTGAAAAATATCAATAAGCCCCAAAAACCACTTTTCCCTGCGCAATATGCATGATGTCCACATTTTTGTCTTTGTTTCTTACTTTTTCTTCGTTCCACACAATCTGCGTCTGTCCCTTTTTGTTCCTGTGACTCATCACAGTGTTTCACTTTCACATCGTCACAACCTTTCTTTTGAGTCTTTTCACGGGCACAATAGTCGCCTATTTTCACTCCACCTGAACGGTAGTAACTTGGCTTGGGATTCTCATGAAAAGTTGGAATATCCCCATTATTGTTCCCAGCTCCGCTTTCCTTTTCCTTTTCAGTCGCATCATCAACATTATTATTTCCAGCGGAGTTAAGCAGGTTGATACCGACGCTGAGCTGAGAGGAAGGTGAGGATTGAGTGAGCGTGACCGTTGTGCTCAAAGATGTGGAAGGTTTGCGAGGTAGCTCACAACTGGGCCCAGCCTCGTCATCATCCTCTTGGTACATTTCATTGTCCGACTGTGAGTCGCTTCTGGTCTGAACAATGCAACCATTATCATTGCTCAATTGTGTTGAGGGTCGTCTTGCACAACCAACATGAGCAGCAGGCTCATCATCATCATCTTCTGTAGCAGCAGCAGCAACAACAGCTTCACCATCGTCCTTCTGAGATGGTGATACTGTTACAAGTGGACTGTTATTATTGCTGCAAGAAGACGCAGTTGCTGTTGTCCTTTTGGATCGCTTTGTGGGCCCTCCCAGTCCTGCCTGCTGCGAGAGCTCGTTTGTCTCATTTGTTGGTGGTAAACATGATGAGGATGAGATTATGGATTTTAATAATGACGAATCTGATCCTCCTGCTGCCTGCTCGCCACAACAATCCCTGCTCTCCGCTTTACCTTTCCTTTTCTCGTGAATAATCTCACATTCCTCTCCTCCAACACCTGAATGCTCATGCAGGGCTTGAGTTGAGGACTCACCATCCGTCCAAGGGTTTCTCAAAACGGATGACTTCCGACTATTGTTATTCGAAGAGGAACTGGAGCTCAGTCTCTTGTGACTTCGAAGTTTGTGATGATGAGTCACAATCTCATCCTCGTGAGAAGCTGTTGTTGCTGTTGCTGCTGCTGCTGATTGAGGAAAAGATCCCGACATCAAATTCACAAGTCTTTTGCTGTACCTTTGAGGTTTTCCTGTTTGGGACTGTTGCTGTGTCTCTGCTTCCCCTCCTTCGGATGATTTATCCATTGGACAAATGGGGCAATAGAAACGGAAACGTTCAAGTCGCTTTCTTTCTGGTCACATCTTCACACACTCTTCATTTTCGCAGTGATCCACCTGGAGTCAGTTGGGATACCGAAATATTTTGCTCAGAGGAAGACCCATTGAACCAACGCTCAAATTTTGGGGAATTCACGTTGCTGAAAATGAATTGATGGGGCGTAATAAATTGATTAGATTAGGATGGGATGATGATGCTCAGAGAACTGAGGATGATGAGCCCCACCGAGGTCAAGACAGAAAGTAGAAAAGAGCAACAGACGCAAAATGTGATTTTTATCAACAAATTGGCTCCACCTCCAGCATAATAGATAAAACTCTCAAAAAATCATATGAGCAGGGACAGATAGTTTAGTTTACTTCTTGAGACATTTTTTTCTTCATCGTCACCATCTTCATCATGATGGTCATCATGCGATACATGTATTTTCCAAGTTAATGTTTATATTCTTCCGTTCCAAGTTATCTCATCCCCTCATAAAGCACTCAGTTGCAGAGTCATGAAGAAAAGAGCAGATGAAATAGAACGAGATAGAGATAGCGAGAGGCGATAATAATGATGAGAGGGAGAGAGAGAGAGTTGAGGTTGGGTACTCAAGATTTGTCTTGCAGATGTTTTCTCATTAAGAAAGAGAGAGAGAGAGTAATGCTCAGTTTAAGTTTTGTTTATGAATTAAAAAAACAAACCAACTCCATTCATCCTGTTCTTGAGTAATAATATGGTTATCAAGTATCAAATTATGATATGATACGCCATACATAAACTCATCATCAGTTGCGTTGAGTCAGTCAGTCAGCATAAAAATGTTGGTCGTAAAAGGACAAAAAGCAGCTCAATTCAATGGATTTATAGTTTCTACGAGCTGTTGTTGGGTGTAGGCTGATAAGATGAGTTGAATGTGGCGATTTCATTGGTTCAATACCGATATCATATCGATATAGGTTCTTTGAAGAATGAATGAAATGGAGGCTCACCACACCACCAAACAAACAACACACCACCACACCACTGCGCCACCAGAGATAATTAATTACTTGCTTATGCAGATACGTACTAAATGCACTTCAGTTCATGATGATGATCGTGGAGCAGGAGCAAGGTCAATAAAATTAATTTTTTTCATCTGCTTGTCAAAAGGTCAACAAGATGTGGGTGGTGATATGACGAGATGAACAAAACAAAAATAATACGACGTGACTTTTTTGGGAGGGTCTCCTTGCTTAATTCTTCCAAAAATAGGATGATTTTGAGTTGAGTTGATAAAGAGAAAAATTTACACGTGAAAATTAATTAACACGAGAAGAATAGTAGAGAGAAACTTGCGTAAAAAGAAAAGAAGTCGACGAAGCACAAGGAGCTCACAGAAAAAGAATGAATTACTGGCCCAAAGAAAAAGTACACGAGAGGAGGAAAAGACTAACGCATAATATGTAGGAGACGGAGGAGATGATGCTCGAGAAAACGAAAAACTGTAGCACCACCAACCACACGAGGAAAGGATAGTTCTGCGTGGTTCTCCCGCAAACGTATCCCATGCGGAATTTTGAGATTGAGACTATTTGCCTCGGAGAGTATGGCATTAGCTTTGTATGCAAAAAAAAATTGTGTTGGGATTGGTAGCAACAGTGTGTAGTAAAGTTTTTCTAGTTGGAATTTTGAGTATGAAAAGAATTGCCAACACATGAAAAAAACGGAGGCAAGTAAATTGGTGTGGAAAAGGAAACGAGAAGCTATGCAGGCTCGAGTGTCGTCATTAGGGAAACCAAGAATGAGAAGTGGTAGCAAAATGCGAGATGCTGTTGGTGATGATGACGATGTGCTATTGGAGAAGAGAAAATAATGATGGAAAATGGTTTTTAGACGGTGAAAATGCTCTCAAGAAACGAAGATTGGAGATGGATTTGGATGAAGTAGAGTGATACGCTATGCCGATAGTTTTTTGCCAATCAACATAAATATTTCCGGTTTGGCTTAGGTAACAACCCCGTATGTATTACAAGGAATAATCAACACGGAATGATTCAGAGAAACAAAAGGTTATTCATGATTTTACCTTTGATTTCTCACGTAGCCCCGTATTAACCTGTGAAAGAGATCATAGCATCATCAGCAGAATAGGCACTGTGTTGTTGCATGCAGAGCTTGTGATGTTACAGCGCTTAGCTAACCATTCTTTTTCTTACCTTCCTTCCATTGCTTGAAACAGAAAGGAGCACGAAGCGTGATGGGAAAGATACACTAGAGAGTTTCTAAAACCAAACCGAATTACTTTGTGTGGCTTTCGGAGACATTTTTTGTTGGAAAGATTTTGAAACTAGAGAACTCAACTTAAGAATTTAAAACTAACTTGAGCACGAACGAAGTAAAGGGTAATGAACTTTAAACTGAAATTACTTGTTGCTTTATACTTAGCCGTTTTTTTCATATTCAGGAAGTGACACTAGAAAAGCACTAAATTTTTCTATTTAAGCAACAAAATGAAGGAGAAAGAGAGCTATATACTTTGTCGCATGTGAACACTTTTAAGCCCATGTCATTTTTTACGTAAAGTCATAGTAAGGAAGCCATTTGACAATATATATTTTTGTAGGAGAAATTTCATTTTCAGCAAAAAACACTCCAAGGGAAAAGACCCGACTCATGAAAAATGTGTCTTTTCTCGGTTGAATTAATAACGGAAATGGTCTTGGAGGTACGGGAAAATAAGCAAAGTCAAATCAAGAAGCATTGGCAATGACATGGCATGTGCTGTTTAACTTACACATGCAATTAGTTAGTTGTATGTACCTACATGGGAGAAGCCAAACAGAGACGGTTCCACGTTTTGACTATAGCTCTTCTTATTCTTCTTCTTCTCAGATGAGATGAGATGAAGCAACAGATGTGCCCATTATCTCCGTCAGAAGCTGACTTCAAGCCAAACACACACCGAGAGGAGAGAGAGAGAGCTATAATAGGAAAGAAATGGCAAAAACGCAGCACCAATTTTTAGCACAAGTCAAGCACGCAGCAATAACAAACTGTGAAAATAAACCGGCTATAGTTTTAGTAGCTGAATAGTAATAAAAAGGAAATTCACGCTGTGATGCTTCAATTACCCTGCATTTAACAATCCATATAATGTGCATACGAAACGTAACAAAGAGAGTCGGACATATCGGTTATCTCATCATAATGCATTGACGCAGCTAAACCGATACTGATAATATTGATGAAGAAGATACTTGCAATGCAAGCTTTATTTATTTGCATTTTCATGACGTTATATACACCGAGTTCTATAATAATACTATCATCATCTCATCTTCATATTACACTACATAAATGGCCTTTTTTTGCATGGGGATGTTGATGGCGGTGATGATGATGATGATGATGATGAGAATGGTTTTGGCATTTGCTTTTTTTTAACTTGTGTATAGTGACTGTGGTATGTATTTGCTACAGTGCCAAAACGAGCCATGTACGTCCATCCATAAGTGTTACGCTTTTATGATGGTTTTCAATCCATTTTTGTCCCGTTTTTGCATTTCTATTCTTGACTCTTCTCGATCCCTGCCTCTGCACCACAGAAAGAGTGACTGCTCTCCACTCCTCACGTCACCAGAAAATTGTGCTCATAAGGCACGCATTAGTCATGGAACAATAAAAGAAGAAAGTATCCATTTCGGTTCGTAAACGAAAAAATAATTATGCACGGACATGCTTGTCAGCTAATAAAAATTGGATGATATTAGGATGTAAAACGTTTATGTGTGTTTTGCAAAATTGTGTGTTGCCAAGTCAGATTGACTGGGGAATCGGGATTTGGAAGGAAATGAAGGGAAGAGAGTGCATGACCAACTTGTTTTTAAAATAGAATATATTACAGTGACGATGACGATGGGCTGAGCATGATGAGTTGATACGCAAGACATGAAATGATGAAGTGCTTTCAAGACAGACCCCACCACTTGAATGAGAGTGGAAAACGAATGTTTATAAGATTCGATTTAGCCTTATAAGGAGAATTTTTGGGGTGAGAGGAGATGGTGATAATTGACTTTTTGTGCTAAACTTTGACTTCTGCCAGCATCCTGCCTGATATTATCCTTCCAATCCAATTCTCCTTCAGCACTCCAACCGCTTCCTCCCAGTTTCAGGTAAGGTGCCGTTGATAAAGTGCTAATTAAATGGATCAAATCATCATGTATGGAATTGGTTTCTGAACAAAACCGTTCTGGTTTGCATCTCATGGAGACTCTAAAATGTTTCAAACATCCCAATGCAGCCAGATGGGAAAAGGAGCATTAAATTGTGTGCATTCCAGACTGGGTGTGGTGTTATATTGGTCCAAATATTGATGGCGTTTATGGAGGAGCTCTCAAGGAATCAGCATTGAATATTAAATAGCTTCGAGGAGACGGAGTGGTAGAGGATTTAGGAAAATTGCAATAATAACACTAAACGTGGTCAATCCTGCCTGCTAGATTGCATTGCATTACAAAACGAACATCCTCCACACAAGCCCAGATTCAGATGGAGTACCTATAACCATATTTTTTATATCTGAAAAGGTGGAGGAGTTTCATACATGTTATAAGCATAGATTCCAATAATGGCTCAACATCACTTGATGAATGACATCAATAGATTAAAACGAGTTTCTGGCGTGGGTGCACTGAATTTCAGGAATTTCAATAGTAATACCATTTTGATCAAAAGATGGGAGAAAATGAATGGCCAAGAATGGCAAAATAAGTAGGGAAAATGAATGGCACACGAACCTCACGTTTGTTGCATAAAAGCTGTTCATATACACCTAGCCCACTATTTGGCTGGGGGAAACTGAGATCCCATTGCAGGATATGGATTGAATTGAGGAAGTAGTGGAAATAAAGCATTATTTCTTTACATCGCAGTAATCCTTGCCTTTTGCTGTGAAATTGCTAAATTACTCAAGGAAGTGAGTAGCTACGGATCGAGTGAGAGTAAAAGGTTTTAGCTAAAGCTTTTTTGGTGTTTGTTACACCAACTAACAACACCACCACGATGAACCAAACCATCTTATCCTATCTCTTTCTATCATCTTGGGTGGAGGAGAATAACTATGTATTTTATTTCTTTCACAAAACCTTCTTCTCCTCTGCTACAGCAGCAGTACATGATGATGGCTGTGTGCGTATGCATATTATGTTCCTTGTGTTCTCTAAACGCTCAGCTTTGGCTCCGTGTTTTCTGAACAGTTCTATTCTTGTCTATTTTTCAGTCCATTTATTTTCACCTTATTTTTAGTAACTCCCATAAAAGTATAAAGAAACAAGTGAAATGCATAATATCTTCTTTCCCTTTCAAAACGAAGTACATAATATGCTAACCAAACCTGTACCATCACCTCTTCTCTTGTATAAAGCACTCCAGTTTTAAAAGAGCAAAAAAATGACATCACAACACACTTGACACATTGTCACACGGTCAATTGTAGCCCGTTCATGGAATGACGATGATGATGACTATGATGTGATCAAGATAAACACGTTAAGGAAAAAATGAGAATCAGTCTTGAGGCTGGACACCCAGTGCTTAATAACCCATCATAGTGGCCATGTAGACACATGTTGAGTGTCACTTTTTCCTTTCTAAAAGGTAATATAAATAATAAGTGAGGTTTGCTTTGGTCTTGGTTTTGGTGCTGGGCTTCGGAACTGAAAGCATTCATTCATTCATTCCCGTTCCAAATGGAGTCCTGCTCATTCTTGCTCATCAAGTAGTCATCGTCTTCATCACCGACTCCAGTCGTCAGCGAGGAAAAATGATGATGTGACATTTTTGACACTTGCTCACGAAAGAAAAACAGGCTGTCCGCAAACAAGTCCAGCTCTATACAACATGATAATTTCTAAAGAAGCAAATTGAATGGATTTAAACCAAGTATTGCGTGGAATGAAATGGGCAATTGAATCACACAACATTTTTGGCAAAAATGAGGAGAAAACGTAGTAGCATCATCAGAGCATTCATGACTTTCATCCATAGTCCCCATAAAAATCTGCATATTTCCGTGATACTCAAAATAACTTACTTTTTCAACCTTCAAATACAAAATGAGTACGTACACGTACATGCGTCTTAGTCTACACAGCTCAAATGTATAGTGTAATGGTCGTACGAAATCGCGGCCAAAATTCTCTTTATAAATATAAATACACACTCATATAAAGTGTTTGTCTCGTCGTCTATTTGATGATGCTCATGTTGATGATGACGTTTGTTTCTTATCTTCCCCTCCCAAACGAAAGCAGAAAGCCCCTTTTTTATTTGGCAGTTCATGCATTTCAACAAGAAGAAATACATTAAAAGCTGAATCCAAATCGGAATGCTATGCCATGCCATCCCGCCTTCTTCATGATACTATTTAAATTGTCTCGCACTCTCAGAAAAAAATGTACTTTGTTCCAACTTTGGCGAATCCAACACCACCGTCCGCACACAAATGTAGCTGCAACAGCTCCAAAATAAGAACACGTCCGTCCATTCTATCCGTGTCACGTCAGTAATGTCGAGTCGGCTCTTTCTTTATCTTGGAAGAAAAAATTGTTTTCAAAATAAAAAGTAATGTTATGTTGTGTTGTATACATACTAGATGCATGTATGAATGCACTAGCTTGTTGTCTACATTTCGCATTCTATTTTCTAAAAATGTGCTAAAAAGTACATCACGTTAAATATAAGCATTTCAATATGAAAATAGAGTTTAAATATGGCATATATTCAATAAAAGGCTTCTTCTCTTCATCATCAACTTGGTATACAACTGAGCTGAGCCGGCCGACGGACAGACGTGTGTTTGCAAACTTTGCCAAGATACAAAAAAATGTGCTATACAACACACTTCAAACCAGCGCAGCAGTTAGTTGTTGCTATACCTATGTGTGCGGATGAGAGCGAAAAAGAAGAGAAAAGTACAGAAATAGAAGCTATTTTTGTGTCGCTCTCCATCTCATCATCATCATCGGTTTTCTACACGTTCAGCCTTTTACTTACTAACTCTCTCGTGAATTTTTCCTTCCTTGTACTCACACTAATGCCATGATGCTCCTAAGAAAAACGGTTGGTTGGTCTTGGTGTGTGGGTTGGGATGAGAGGATACATGCATTTTCCAGAGGCTGAGATGAGATTGTTGTAAACTTGTATAATATTGCAATTTGCAAATGTACATCTGCACATATATGCACATTCTCTCAGGCTTGATGAAGGAAGGCAGGGAAGACAAAAAATGGATTTTTATTTTTAAGCTCAGCCATCATCCAACTTTTAGCCTCAATGGTTGCTACCTTCCTACAAACGTTATGTGCATACATATGAAGAAAATCCGGAAGCGAGAGAAAATGACTTTTTTGCCATGCTCTATTATTACTTATTATTGTTCCGATTATTTATATACGATTTTAGGAAACAAGTGCTTTTATATATTATTGCAAGAGCAGCATGTTTGCTTTTAGAACACGAACCAAG
>JAQGAP010003320.1:0-12695 GCA_034697805.1 Orchesella bifasciata | reverse complement strand
CATACGAAGTATAAGTATGTTGTGCTCCTCAGAGAGTGTAGAAATATCATGCATATGGGGTAAAGTTTACTCCGGTTAGAGTTCATTGCAAATTTACTTCATAACATTTCATCCGGATTTCTAAGTGTGTGGCACGGTGCGGGGAAACAGACTCATTGCCTACTCCATACATTCAAAAACCTTTAACGTAGTTTTACTTACCACCAAGATTACTACTCCAATGGATTTTCCAGTTCCTTACAGCTCAGGCCTCCGCCTCTATGCAAAAAATTGAAAAGATTACTTATTACAATGCGATATGTATATTTTCTTTATCTGCTGAAACATATATGGTGACAAAGAAACAGGCGTAAAATCATTAATATGGCTTTATATTGGAATAGATTAGAATAGAATGAGGTGTTTTACTTCGTGAAAGTCACTGACTTACACCACGAATAGAATACAAATGCCCGCAAGTGTCACATATCTCTATTTTGCTAAAAGTAATTAAAGATTTTGGTTAAAATAATAATTGTACTATGAAAATGTCTAACTATGTATTGCAACTTTCTTCTACTTTTCTGAACAAGAAGCGAGGCTATGTCCTACTTCAGAAGGACTTTACTGCGTATTGTAAAAATGCATTGTTTGATTGTTTGGCTGTTGATTGCAGTTTCTGGGAAATGAAATGACTCATTACCATTTATACCTCAATGCTTCAGATTGCTATTATTCATGGTGTAGCCGTGATGATGATGATTTGCATGTTGAGTTCACAATGAAAATATTTTTCTTTTGTTCTTATGAAGGTCTACATTCAAACATTGGTTATCAAGGCAAGGCATTACAAATGCACACGATCACACTATACATACTGTACAAAATTTGACGATGCCTTGATGTTTTATGCTTCGTACAATTCCGTAGTCAACAGCAGGCTAGGTAGAATTTAAACCAAGGGTCTTCTGCTTTCTTTTCTACCATGTATTGGGAAAGCTCGTCAATGATGATTAGAAAATGAATAAGACAATAGCAAAAAAGTTATGCAGTTTGACACAAAATGTCATTAAAAATATTGACTGGAGATGGCGAGCATCGATCTCGCTACCTCTCACATGCTAAGCGAGCGCTCTACCATCTGAGCTACATCCCCATTAATGAGCGAGTTGTTAGAAATGACAAAATCTATTATTTGGGCTGGGCTCTGTGCTCCCTTTTTACATGACATGAATAACTAAAGCAAACAGTTCAGAAATAGAATGTGCCAAAGAAAGAGCATTATGTGGGCTCTTCTCAACTTCAACTCAACAAACGTTCTTTTACCAAAGCCGCTTACAGTATGCGTAAATGATAGAACTTGAGCATGAAACGTCCTTTAACAGTTTTCGATATGGGACATTTTATTGTGTGGTTGTGGTATTTCTATGTTGATGGTTTGCTTGACAGACTGAAAATTAGATGCAGATTAGAGCACTTCTATTGTTTTTATGTGTTGTCCCTAAATTAAAATATTACAATCGAGACAGATGGCATGATATAAATGATTTAAAATTTTTTGGGATTATAAAATTCGCTTTGATGTTTTGTAGAAAACAAATAATTTCTCACTGTACCTTTGCTGCTTCTTATCACTGCTTGTGTTTGTTACCTTTTAGGACTACCAGATTATATTTTCTGTTCCGTAATTCTTGGCCATCTTGAAAATAAAGACATTCCTTTGCAAAATGGGCCTAAAAAAGTTTGGATTTTAATGAAAGTTGTGGCATTAAAAAATACACACATCGGCCATAAAATGAAATGCATACATTTACTCATGACACAGCTACTGGATTTTGTTTCCTGAATGACTGACTCCAACATAAACAAACAATCTTTTGTTTGGGCTACAACGAATTTTATTACTTTTTGTGTAGTCATCAGTTAAGAACATGTTGTGCTTACGAACCTTTTTTACTGTTGGTCTTCCAACACATCATTACATAATATTCATATTCAACTCTGAAAAAGAAAAGTCAAGATGAAGCAATGCACATTAGATCAAAAGGAGCATTTTATGTACACAGAGTCGTTGTCTGTCACGTTGAGGAAATTGAGACGTAAGCGAATAAGAGACTGAGCACAGTTTGTGCCTGTTCTCTGCAATACATTATATTTTATTACCTTTTGCCAAAGCCAAAAGGGTGTATGGTATACAAAAGGTCAAAGTTTTATATTTGTTTTAAGTACATGCCTGCACGACGGAATAATAGACTTATGTAAAAAGAACCTCGTGATTGAATTCATTCATTATCATCATAATTAATTACCATTAATATTTAGTAGGAAAATATCAATGGGCATTGTGGAATTTGTAATATATATTACAAAGCAAGGCGAACCATGTATGTATGTATGTATGTCCTTTTCAAGGCCCATTCTGTCTGACAATGAGTCTCACCTCCAAACCCTTCGATACAACCCTTTCTAGTATTTGAAAGCATCCAGCTGCAACCAGAGACATCATGAGCATTTTGAACAGCCCAATAAACACGGAAAAAGGAAGGGCACACGGCTTAGATTTAGCCTTTTGTTTTGTTGCATCACCATTTATGTACTGCATGAATAGATTGGGACGTATGCTGAATTCTAATCTTTGCCTGTATTTATGTTGTAAATCAAAACTCCTCACAACACTGCGAATTAGAGCAAGGGAGTATGCCAGTTGTTTGTTGACAGTCCACCTCCGATATAATCCAGATTCCTCCAATTGAGCCACCCCGTTACTGAAAATGGACCCAAAAAAGCCTACACTAGAAATCCACATTGTGGTTACTTTAAATCCGTCAATGTTAACAAGATCCGATACCACTTTATCCTTTGCAAGAACTCGGAATGCGCGCTGTAGTCTCATTACAGTTTCACGGTCATCTATAACTGCTAAACTGGATGAATTTAGCCACTTTCTTTTGGGTTTTAGTGGGAGTGAAATGACTCTTCGGACAAATCTATATGGATGTGCTTTATAATGGTAGAGATTTATATTCAATAAGGTGTAGTATTTTTGGTTGGACGAGTTTTGTGTGGATTTGGGGAGCAGCGACTGAATAAACGAGCCCGTTACAATTTCATTTCCATCGTTAATTGAAACAGCTGAGGAAAGTGTCACTTTGGAATAATTTCCGTTCATAAGATCTCCAATAGTTTTCGGCCAGTCTGGCTGTGCACCTCTGTAGATGGAAGAAAATATTTGCCCTTTGTATCCCCCTACAATAATTACACCAATGAGTATTCTCCATGCAAAAGAATACGCTTGATTCCTATGCATCCAAGAATCAATGCAAATAGGCTGATCCAGCATTGTTGCAAGAATGGAGAGTACGTTAATTGACCAACCTCCCGTTAATTTCCTTCCAATTACGAGCATACAAATACTGCATGTAAGGAGACAAGCCCAAGTTAGTTTGTCGAAGGGGTTTAAAAAGGCCCATGTGTATCTTGGAGGTGCATCCTCAATGACAATGAAAGCCATGGGCTCTACCGTAATCCCGAAAGATATGTAGTTTTGTCGTGTTCGCAAATATGATTCCACATTAGTCGGTGAAAAGGGCATATACTTTACGAGCAGTGTTGTCTCGATATTATAGTCCATTGTTATTGAAAAATTTAGTTTACTTTGGAGTACAAAAAGGCTGCATATCTCTAAATCAGGTATACTTCCAGGAGTGGGCAACACCGCGTTTGCCAAGTTATTGCAGTCCTCCACGTTGTGAGTAAGAAGCTCGTCTGATGCTATCGCCGAAAAAACTGGGAGTTCATTCATGTTCGCGTAAAACTTTTTCCAGTCGATTTGAAGCAAAGTGCTTATTTGTTCTGAGAGTACCGCTTGTAAAACATCCGAACTTGTAATGCAAACAGAGAAAATTTCTGATACCGAGTTGATTACTAGGGCTACACCGGTTAAAAATGTTTTTAATAGGAGGATACGATAATACCTGCCGTAAGCTATAATGTCTGTTGATTTATCATGCCAAGTCACAAAGAAAATGAGGACGGTTGGTGTTTCAACTTCGGCCTCTGATACTAACTGCTTTTCAAATAGCGAATCCTGCTCAATTTTATCGTATGGAAAGGCTGATAATTTGTTGCCGTCCACGTCATGTTCATCATAGACAAGAATTAAACACAATGAAAATCTCCCTACTGGGTCACCATACAGCTTCTGGTTCTCCGTTTCTAAAGAAAATGTTGCTATTAGCCCCTCTGTTGTGATGTGATTAATAATTTTGGATGATAACGATAGCCCTTCTTCCGAAATGTTTTGGAAAAAGAGAAATTTTATATGACAGTCTTCAAATAAATTAAAAAGTCGGAATACTTCTGTGTTTATATTCTCGGTTTCGGCGATGACGTTCAAATTAGAAACGGTTAAAATGGTTGCTAAAATTATCAATAAATTAAGTAAAGAATTTGCACACATTCCTTCAGTTTTTTGTAAATGAAATTCTTTCTCATGTACTAAATTCCTCTAATAAATTTTTACGTTCTGCATGTATTCTCAAAAAAATCATAAAACAACTAAATTGTATTCTTCTTCTGCTCTACCCACTAATACATACATACATACAAATTGTATTCTTTTGCTGTTAGCTTTTAATTACAATTAATTGGTAGCATATTATTTACTTTATGACAAGTGGCCATATTTACACTGGATCAATACAAATATTTATAAAAGTAGCGTGCTACATATATGTTTACATACCTCTCAACCAAATGAAATGTAAATTCCAAGCTGTCTATTTTTATCATACTTCAGGTAATGCATAATGATGCATTACATCCAACGCAAACTTTCTACAATTAGAATAGTTCCAGCAACTCCCAATAAAATTACAAACGTCTTAAATAAATCTTGAAAAACGGTAAGACTAAGTTTTTGTAAAGTTTTTGATGAGTTACAATGACCACCCTTTTCAATGCAATATCTTGGAGGAAGTGTCAAGTTAAATGGTTGCTTCAAATATTCATGCCGTTGCTTCAATCTTTTGAAAACATTTTCAACAAATAAAATTGATTGAACCATTTCATAATTTACATTCCATCGATTCCAAATGCCTGATTCCTCCAATTGAGCCAAACCATGAGCAAAAACTTGCTTGAAGTAATTTTTAGAAATCCAGATATAAGTTAAAGTAATTCCTCTAATTATTGTGGGATTTGACACGGATTTTTCTTTTGTAAAAGCCGTTAATGCACGCCTCAACTTTGAGGTGCATTTATGAGTATCAATGATTGCTATTTTTTGCATTTTCAAATACAATTCTGCATAATTTTTATGCGCATTAAACGGAACAAGAATTTCCGAAACAAGGTTTTCCTCCTCATCTTTGAAATGAGTTAGTGCTTTGTCCAGCAATGCGTACTCACTATTTATGTTTTCTTTTAGTTTGGTAAGCATCTCATGCACAAGAGATTTATTCTGAATTAGCACCCCATCAGTGAGGTAATGTAATGGGCTGACTGTCACAGGATTATACGGTCCATTCACAACTTCCATCAGGGTTTTAGGCCATATTGGTTCTGATTCTCTTGTAAGATATGAAAAGAATATGGCTTTGTAGGCCCCACTCAAAATCATGATCATCGTTAGCCATACAATTCCATAAGAAGGGAGCTTGTAAATGTCAGATCCAGCTAATAAAGGCTGATCCAGTATGCTGGCAACAATTGAGAAATAGTTATTTGCCCAAGATCCCGTACTATACTTTCCAATCATGAGAGTAGAGAGGAGGGCAATCAGAAGCCAGAACCTAGTGGGAATGTCAAAAGGTTTTAGAAGCGTCCAGTGGTATCTGGTAGGTCGGTTTTGAACAATGATAAAGGAATATGAGTCCAACACACTCGCATGGGGAATGTGTGCCATATTTGTCATTTCGTGGAGAGCCTTCAAGTTTTGTGGATATAAAGCTATTAATTCTATTGAACCAAAATTGTCTTGCTCATTTGAAGTTAGTGTAAAGTTAATTATGTTTCTAAGAAGGAATACAACGCACAATCGTGGAGAAGGAGGTTGATGTCTCAATTTCGCAGGATCTTTCGCCAGTTGATCACAATGCCCCATGGTGTAGTTTTGGATTTCTTCTGCTGTAACTCGAGAGAAAATTAGTGCTTTGTTTAGATTTTTATGTAGCTCTTTCCAGGTCCAAAATAAGGTTAAGGTATTTTCAATTCGCCCCATTTCCAGCTTGTGAAATACGGGTTTGCATGTGATGCAAATGAAATGAACTTGTTGGTGAATGTCTATCATAAATATCATTCCAGTTGCGTTCAGTTTTTGTACATGGGTTTCGTAAAGTAATGATGTGCTTCCTTCCGTGGGCTTTGAACTTGCTAAGAAAATTAAATGGCTTGGTTTTGGTTGCTGTAAAGTTGTTTCAGATTCATCCGGATATGTTCGTCCGAGTAGCACAGCTACAGAAGGGCGACTTTTTGAGTCAGGTTTGTCGACGAAAATGGTATATTTTTGTAAATCCACATAGATGTGAACAGAGCACGAAGAAAGACGCTCTCGCAAGGTGAAATTAATTGATTGCAAACTTTCTACTTCTACCGAATATGTGACAACTTGCTTTAATGACAAATCGTACATTAAGGTTGAAACTGTGGATCGGAAGTCTTGACTAGATTGAGGTAGTATGAATTTAAAGGTACACTCATCAAAGAATGCCATAAAATGGGGTATGCCGCTGCTTTCCTTCTGTTCTAATGATGCAACGATATGAAAATAAAATAAAGTAACTGGAAATATAACAGTTTTTATCATTTTCGGATTTATACGTGTGAAATGTTTTACTAGAATAGTTAGTTGACAAACGATGATTCGTTCTATGAAAAGAGCGTTTGTAAACTGTGTCTAAAATCGTTTATTTTGTCATTACACTATTCACCGAACACAAAGGATTTAAAGAACATCTTAGTATTGTTCGTTTATTTGTAATTTGAATTTGAATTCAAAAGCAAACTTAAATACATTCAGAATGTTTAATAAAGTTTTATTACTGTTTATTTTACAGCTCATTTCAAAAGAAAATGTGAAGCGAGGGAACTCCAATACTTATCATACAAATACTGTTCTTCCAAATAAATACAAACTTTCTAATACTTGACACGCGCAAGAAATGCTTAAGAGAATTACAAATATTTTCAACAATTTCTCAAAGACAATGAGTGGCAATGGAAGAGGGATAGATTTTACAAGTTGTTTTGTTGTATCCCCTTTCATAAACTTTATGAAAAAATTTGCCGGTAGCTTAAATTTCAAGGTAACGTTATACAAATCCTTTCCAGTTCTGCTGACTTGATTTATCAACTGAAGTGACTCAGCTAGAGCATAATTTTCAGTCCATCTCTTCAGAAACCCAGCTTCCTCCAATTGGGCAAGTCCGTTTGCAAAAATTGGTTTGATGAAGTTGTCATTCGCAGTCCAAATGTTGGAGGTCAAGCCATTAATAACCACAGGATCAGAAACCGACTTGTTTTGAGCAAGAACCATGAATGCACGTTTCAATCTAATAACGCAGCCGGAATTATCAACGATTGCTAAATGAGAGGGCTTAAATTCCAGATTTCGAGAATCAGAAGGAGCTGCAAGGATATTTGAAAGTAGCAAATTTTCTGTACTCTGATAATGTACAACTTTCTCCTCAAGCCGTGAATATTCGCTTGAATTCAGCTTGAATTCTGTTAATTTGTCGTGTAGAACGGAGCCTACTGGATAAGGCGAACTACCAACAAAGGTATAGAGTGTGAACAAAGTAACAAGGGCATACTGCTCATTTAAAAGCTCTCCTATTGTTTCCGGCCAGATTAGCTCCGAAGTTTTACTCAAATAAGAAAACATTTTTCCTTTGTAAGCTCCACTTAACACGAATATTAGCACTCCCCACAAAATCCTGTAGTTTGGTTTCTTGTAAAGAAAAGAGGCACGTAATAAAGGTTGGTCTAGAAGACTAGCTAAAATAGAGAATGAATTATTCACAAAATTATGAGTATAATATGTTCCAATCAACGAAATAAAAAAGACTGCGATTCCTAGACAGATCCAGATAAAGTTGTCAAATGGTTTTAGCAATGTCCATTGATATCTAGGAGGTGTATCTTCAATAGCAATGAAGGCAAATTGTTCCGTGTTAATTCCATAAGGAATGTAGTCAATACCTTTCACTCTTTTATGGACTTCCATGTGGTTGGATGACATTGGTAAATACTGTATGTCCCCAATGTAGTTTGTGTTCATTAAAACGGTTGAAAAATTATACTTTTGCTGTAAAACTTTCATTGCACATTGATGGGGTTGGAGCATGAAGTCCATTTCAACTGGTACGGTGTTTGCTAACTCGTCACAGCGCTCCATTTCGCTGATTTGAAATTGAGATGGGTATATTATCATGGAGAATATTGGGGCTTGGTGTAAATTCGAGTAAAGTTTTTCCCATGTCTTTTGAAGCATTTTTGGGTTTTTAAGTTGATCTGGGTTTAACTTCTGAAAGGTATTATCATAGTCAACGCATGTGACACAAATGAAGTAGCTGTTTTGATGGATGTCAATTAAAATTGAGAAACCAGGTGAATACATTTTTGGTACTAAGGTTCTGTAGAACTGCTTTATTTCTGGGTTTCGTTTCATAGTCAACTCTACGTCCAAACTGGCAAAGAAAATCAAATGGCTTGGCTTGTCCACAACTTGATCCGAGATGATTTGAACTCTGCCCAGCAAAATGTCGAAATGAGAGTCATTTACATGGGCGTCAATGAAGCTATGAATAAAACAGGAAGAAAATCGCCCTCCTGCGTGACGAATTTTTGTGACGTAGTTTTCTGATTCTAAAGAGAATGTTAGCAATGGGCTACTTGCAGTCACTTGCATGATAATTTGTATACTGGACAACATTTCTTTAGGAAAGCTATGAGGTAAAATGAACTTTAGGTGACAGCTCCTAAAATGTGTAAGAGTGGCTACCAATTCACTATTCATAGTCATACTGTTTTGAAGGTCGGTTGCTACTTGTAAATGGGTATGAATGAGTAAAATAAAATACATGCCGATTTGAATGCTCCTTGACATAATTTCAGATTTCAGAAATGGGCCAGCTTGGGTTCCTACAAAGAAAGTTCCAATTTTTCTTGTAGCAAAACTATTACATAATAATCAGCAGTATTTTTATTAAACATGCGGATCCATGCAATAAATTAAACTTTTCATATAATCATTAAGTATCTCATAATTACACAAGCTTACATGTTTTGACATTGCATGAAAAAACTCATGAAAGTTGTGGTACACTTTTTTCTTTCATAATGTTTGCAAAATGCAAAATCAATATTTGACGAGCTCTTCTATGAAAAACCCGTACAAATACACTTACCTCCGTAACACAACACAACAGAAGTAGGTAACAACTTAAAAAACCCATGAACCGTTCAGTTTTTTATGTCATCATTTCGACATTGACAATTGGATGTTCATATTTAGAATTTCTGTATTTATTTTGCCTTTGCCATGTTTTTGGATACATTGTGTCTCTTCATCTTATGGGTCGGGTTGGTAAACAAGTTTGTAGAGCTGTTAGTAAGCACTTCAATTGAAAGAAAAGGGGAAGTTATGATTATTTATATAGGTGAAATTTTAAAATGTAAATCAGATGTAAATTGTATACATCTTATACTTTCTAAAATTTTTAATATTATATGCAAGCTTTTTTACTTAACAAAATCGCTTAGCTCTAAAATGAATTTAAGTGGACAAGCGATCTCATAAACATGTACTTCTGGACAAGCACCTGTAAGCTTTCTACTACCTGCCACCCTGCAGCAGCAGTCAAACAAATTCCAAACATTTTGAACAGACCCTCAAACACTATTAGCTGTAACGGAGTAGGTATAGCTTCCAGCTTTTTTGTCGTATGCCATATAAAATATGATAACCTTAACTTGACCTCTAGTGAATCCTTATACAGCTTCTTCGCACTCCTGTTAACACTGTTGACTAAATCCAGTGAACTTCCAAGCGCATAATTTCGCAATAACTTGTTAATCAAGCCGGATTCCTCCAACTGTGAAACGCCATTTGCTAAAGTCGGCATCAAATAATTATTGCGGGTTGCCCAAATGTTCGTCACTGTAAATCCATAAATGTCCACGGGCTCTGACACGATCTTTTCTTTTGACAAAACCTTGAAACTATGCTTCAATCGCTGGATACAATCTCTGTAGTCGATAATTGCTAAATGAGAAGAAGCAGAAAATCGAACAATGGATGAATCAAGAAGTTCAGAAACAAAATTTTTCTCCCCACGATCATAATGTATGACATTTTCATCCAGCAGATTGAAATGAGAAGATGAATTAAACTTGGCAGGGTTCAGCATTCCGTGAAGTAATGTCTCATTGGGAACTCGTTTCCCATTGACAATGTAACTGGTTGTGGACAACGTCACTTTGCTGTAAGATCCATGCAGGAGCTCCTCAAGTGTTTTAGGAAATGATGGCTCAGAAGCTATGGAAAGATATGAAAATATTTTTCCCTTATAGGCGCCACCAATAACGATTAGCATCATGATCCAAATGATTCCATAAAGCGGATACGTTCCAAGATTTGAACCAAGAAGCAAACGTTGATCCAGCATGCTTGCTAAAATTGAGAAGAAGTTAGTTGCCCATGTTCCTGTGGAATATTTTCCGATAAGGAGAATAAACAGTGATGTGCCCAGCAGAAACAATTGAGTATAAAGGTCAAATGGTTGCAGCAGCTTCCAAAGATATCTACGCTGTGAATTTTGAACCACAATGAAACTTAATGATTCTGTCATGCTTCCAAACGAAATGGGCGCATTCTTGTTACTGCCTAAAAGTATTTTGACATTTTGTGGCATTAGCTGTAAAAACTCAAGGTGCTCAACCGCCTTGGGGTTTGAGATCATCGAAAAATTAAGTTTCTTTTCAAGAAATAAGAGCACACAGTTCAGTGGAGAAGGTATTGCAGTATTATTGTGTAACGGAACCACTTCTGCTAAGTCGCTACATTTTTCAAGGTAGTTAGCTGAGATGTCATTTCTCTCTATTGCTGAAAAAACTCGTTTCTTATTCAAATTCAAGTGAAAGGCTTTCCAAACCCGTTCTAGTTTTTGAGGATTCTCAAGAAGACCCATTTCCACTTTGTGAAATAGGTTAGTTCTTCTGCGAGGGATGCAAATGAGGGAGACTTGTTGTAGGGAGTCAATTAAAAACACCATGCCTCTTGAAAAGGTTTGTGGCACGAGCGATTTGAAGAATTTAGTGATTTCCCCAGAAAATTCATCTTCGGTTATATACTCCCAAATAAGGTTGACAAAGAAAATAAGGCAGTTTGGCTTTTCTGCAAGCGGCATTCTGTTCAGTAGCGCGTCAACTTCTGCTGATGGGTCCTCAGTTCTAGTGGTGTTGTGAATGTCAACGTACCCAAGAATGAAACAAGATGAATACCTTTGTCCGGGATGCTGATGGGTTTTCAGGCTGCCGTTTGATTCTGTCGAATATGTTATCTGTTGACTAAGCATGATTTCGTTCATGATAACTTCTGGGAATGATCCCGTGTTAGGAACTGGGCCAGATAGCAGAAATTTAATGTGACAACCATCAAAGTAGTTTAAAAGTAGACTAAATTCGATACTAAATATTTCCTCTGCTTTTATGTGTCGTAGAGTTGTTGAAAAGAGTAAAAATCTTATCAGAAAATTCATTTTTACGATACTTGCTTAACGCGAATTTCACTTTTATGACTTTTTTCTTGAATTTTTGGATGATAAAAGTATGCACAAAGGCCACTCAAAAGTTTAAAAGTAAAGAGTCTTCACGGAAAGTTGTGGTGAGTTTTTAGATAGGATCCAAACTTCTTCCTTACACGTGCATACTTTAAAAACCATAGCATAGCCACCTTCAATCAAGCACACGAGCATACGTTTACATTTCACAAGGCCAACACGGGCACTATACTTTCCTTTTTAACTCTTTAAGCTCCCATTAAATTAAAAATCTTGTTTACTTTTGAAGTTTAATTGAGCCAAAATCAATTTCCTTTAGCTTTTTTTGTAAATAGACTACAACTACACGAGAAAATGCTTCAAACATTATGTCAATCTTATTTTTGGGGTTATAATATTATGTGCATAGTATGTAGCAGCTTGAAACGATATTTACAGAGAAGAGAACTCATCGGAGCATCACGAGCTGGGAAAGGCACGTGCATGCCAAGGTTATAAATGTTAAGTAAATACGGCGAGCAAGCTTTAACTGAAATCTGATAGTCGAAAATAAATGGTAAACTGTAAACCCATGCAAACAAGCCAGGCAAACGCGAATACTATAGATTCAAAGTCATGGCCAACGTGTCTGTAGTGCTTCATTTTTAAATGTATGCAACCTTGAACTTTCATACTCAATTTCATGTCTTTTTATTGCTGCACTGTATGGCAAGGAAATCTGATACCTGAGCATAGGTTATGCAATTGGATTTTTAATTAGTTTTATGAATTCAACGCATCCTCCTGTCAAAACTTCTGAAGTGTCTGGAGTCAACCAAAGTGACTGATTTATTCACAGACTTGCAGAATTAATGCGGGTTTAGGTGGGATTGTCTGCTACTGGAAAAATTGATGAAATTCTGTTACTCCAGTGCCCTAGTTTTACTAATTAAAATG
>JAQGAP010003319.1:0-12696 GCA_034697805.1 Orchesella bifasciata | reverse complement strand
CTTCAAATATGTAAAATATGTAATTACAACATGGGCTTAAAATGACCCATTTGTGACCAAACATACGCATGCCAAGTATGGTTTCAATTAGATAAAGCCTGAGAAATATGTATTTACACGAAATGAACAAGTCTATTAAAGACTAATGCCTGGAATAGTTGGGATTAAGGTTTACGGATTAATCGACTAATTTTTCTGAGTTAAGCTAATCCTGTATTGGATGATAATTAGTCCAGCTTGGCTGGCATAAGGATTAACTAATCGGATTATTTATTTGATTAAGTGCAAATTTTACTAAAAAATAGTAGGTGAAAGTCTAAAGTCGTACTTTTGTATGACACTGATTAATATTTAACTATAAATAATATTACGTTCAAACCAAAATACATAGATGAAAAATGTTATATTAATTGAATCATTTTTTTCTATTGTTGAGCTATCCTTGGCGCTTCATTGAGGCTCAAAAACATTAAGAGCTCGAATTTTTGATTGTTATCAGTATTAAAACAAGCGTTATGCAAGACACTATTATTAACATTCTTCATTTAGTGACATTTACACAGCGTATACATAGCATTTATTAGTTGAGAGATATACGACAATAACGCACCAGGCAATTATGGTTGAATACGTAAACCGCACATGAATGCGAAGCCCACAATGCGCTGATGGTGAATTAGTCAAGACTTTTTAATTTTTTGAACATATCAGTGAGTGACCCTGTTCGGTCCATCTTGGAAACCATTCTTTTTCATGTCAGTCAAAAATTATTGTATTTGGAAATGATCTCAATTTGTCTGCCAATAGTTCTAACTTTTGAAGTTTGATTGATCCAGATAGGACATTCCGTTCCGGAGATATGAATTGATTTGTATTTTGGACCATCGTATAGCCACATATTTATTCGAAACTTTTTTTAATGCACTTAGTTACACTGAAGGCTTCACTGATACCAGTCCATATCTCGTCGTATTAAAACGTCTAAACGTCGTAATAAATCGTGTAAAAACAAGCAGGTTATAAATATAAAACTACTAGTGACCAAAACTACTAAAGCGGCACCTGGCCCGTTAATATAGTGTGACAGGTCATTACGAATTGACCAAATATTACGAACTGGTCAATGCTAAATCCCATATTAAAAGACATGCGAAGAGGTAATTGTAGTTTAATGCTTTCTTTATTCTAATTTTCGTTAGTTTTGATTTTTTCTTAACCTACCCGATGAAAATGCGATCTGCAGCTAAAATGCTACATCGACGACTTTTGCGCGACTGCGTCAAAGCACGATTAAAGCGCACAATCCGCACTCGATTCACCAACAATTTGCATGATGCTAATCTCATACTATAAACAAATGCTGTCAGAACAGAGTCATACTGCTAAAATACTCCAAACGATTGCTCTGATGCTTTAAGCTACATAGCTTACTAGCATATGGACCGAATCATAAACCAAAATATTCAACTTTTGTCCTTGCTAGTACCTAGGCACGGATATGGTTTGTTTGGTATTTCTTTTCATCATTTGTTTTACCTTCTGATAATTTTATTCGTCGAGAAAGTAAAAACGGTAGGCATGGATACATTTTTAGAGTTTCGACAACCCTATGCCTCCAAATAACGCTACTTTACCGATCCATTTCCAATAAATGTACAGATATTCATTAAATGTCATTTTTATTAGAAACAATTATACGATAATACTAAACAATCAGTACTAAAGATAATTTATATAACATTATGAAAATGACAAAGAATATGATGTTCATGACTTTAAATGTTTGGGGTACTTTTTCCAGTTTAAATTGTCTGATCTCGCGTTTGTCTTTGACTTCTTGTATGCTTCCGGAAACAAGCAAAAATACATAATACACAACGTAAAGCTCATTATAAGAAACATTATAAAATGTAGTACTTTTGTTACCTGCTTGTTTTCAGTGTATTTCCTAACCAGAATCCCCTGCATGAGTACCTCCAATATCTACCTTTCTCCCTTTCTTTTTACCTGCTGCTCCGTTGCACTCCTAAGTTTTGTTAACATAGTAATGCGTATACAGGAAGGTAAACATTTGTAATAAAAACTAAAATAGATTTTAATTTGTTTGAAACAACCAGCTTTCAAATGTTTACAGACCTGAACAAAAACGAGAAGAACGACGACGACGAACATAGTTTGAAACAGCAGGTTTGGTGGACACTTCATTTTAAAATCGGTTTTGTAACATTTGAAACGAGAACTTAGAGAATCCTTCTAAATAGACTGAATTGGAACAAAGCTAATCGTGAAGCATAGTTAAGTCTGGTGGAATATTACAGTTAGGAAGTGCGTAATTTAATGAATGCAAATTACGGCACACATGTCTATAAACCTATTAATTATTGCACATGACATTAAAAGACAAAGACAAGCTACGGTTTATGCCCAAGTACATACAGAAAGATGCAGTTAGTAATTTCTGCTTATTAGTTCTATTGGCTGACAATACAATTTCAGTTTATTGCGTAAGCGAATTTCTGCTAATAAAACTTATGTAAACTTCAATGTGTAAAACCAGAGGTGTTATAGTACTAAACAGTCAATATTATATGGATAGTTTACATAAACATTATAAAAATGACAAAAAACATAACCTGCGTGTTTATAAATGTTTCGGATACTACTTCAAGTTTCAACTATTTTATCTCACGTTTGATCCTTGAATTCTCTTCCGGAAAATAATGCAAGAACAGAAACAACACAAATGAAACGAATTAAAAAATATCTCTCCAAAAAACCTTGTCTCTTGACTCTCCTAGTCACATTCTACCGTTTGCTTGGAAAAGTAGAAACCCTTGGTACCAATGCCGCATTGTCTTACAATCCAAAAAGTTTATTGCGGGTACAAATCGTTTTTTATTTCATACAACATTGTAGGACATAAGTAAAGTGTAATGATGTACAATACTTAACACCAAAAACGTTTACCTGATACAATATTGATAAAAGCTTACAGAATGGACAAATACATGTATGAGTATAGCTAAACGAACACGTCATCACACTACAAATTATGATCTGTATTCGACCTCTAATTACCTATAATAACCTATATTTTAAAAGCCTTTGTCAAAAATAGATTTCTTACTGATTCGGGAAAAATTTCTATACTGGTTGTAAAATGACGTTTTCATCTATGTTCTACTGTAAAAAAACTGCGTAGGAGTTTACGCTGTAATCCCGAGCAAGAGTTTTGGTCGGCGGGTTAACTAGTACATCTAAACATTTTCAACGCTATTTATTTGTAGGCTCTTGCAATATTAAAATACTGCTTGCCATTATGAAACCACTGTTAACATCTCTCTGTATCAATTAATCAAGTAATTAACACATACATTATAAAAGACAATGATAATCAATTTTTCTATCTACATCAGAGCAGTGAATTTTAATTATCTTCATGCTTCATGTAAATTTATTAAAATTTACAATCAGAATGTAATGCTAAGATAAACGCAGCTAGCATTAACTATATTATGAGCAATCTTAGCACGTAATCTTCAATTAAGGGCCCCGACGCGTATCCTCTGGGTATAACTTCTTCCTGGTGCAATTGAGAGTCACAGAAATTTTTTGACCTGGAACCAAACCAGCAAGGGTGGTTATTCACTTGTTAGAATCTTTTAAAAAAAAGTGTGTATTAAATGAAGTTACATACCACGACATTTCAAGTCGCATTCATTCTTATAAATTAGACCATCAGCAGCACATTTCTCATTCCTTTTTTGTTTTGAGCAGTATTTGCAAGTCCCTCCTTGAGCAAGAGTTCGGTTGTCATTTTTAGAATTCGACGAGTAGCTAGCACTTACTAAGCTTAAATTATGCACTTCCACAATCATACACCCAATAACAGCCACTGCTAGTACAGCTACAACAAAGCGTTTCATGTTGCAGCTAAGTTTCTTTAGCCAACCAATTATCAAAGAAATCTATATATAGAAACGAATAAATAGAACCCCAGTTTACTACTGATTACATACACTAACTTTTTTGTCACAACAAACAACTTATAATTCACGTTTTTGTTACTTCCTTCAAACACGGGCACATAAAATAAATGGTAAAGTAATGAAGTCGACAGTACAATATTACTGAACACTACCAAAAAACTCGCATAATGATCTGCGTAATGGCCTGTTTGGTTTAGTGTAATGTGCGTTCAATTAATTGCTTCTGTCTGTGACGAGTTTATAATCACTAAAACTATTAACTATTTTTTTCTTGACTTATGAATTACGGTGACGCAACAATGTTTTAACGCGCATATGGTTCAAAACTGTCTGAATTGTTTAAAGGTAACAGTCACAATTTCCACTCCAAATGGGTTAAAAATGATCTCTTTTTGGCACCGACCTATTGACACGTTCCGTTTTTTCCAAATTGTTGTTGATGTTGATTGAACAGGCTCCTCAGTCTCCTCTTTGGATTCATCACTGAACTCTTCATCATCCTTATCTGCTGCAGAATCGATTTCGTTGGCTAGGATAAAAAATATTTTTATTATTAAATGATTATCGACAGTAGTGTTCTTAGGATAAATCCATCCGATATTTACCTCATGGGGAAGCTGTCAGTAATGGTGTTTGTTTATGTAACGAATATCCGTGACAAATCTCCAATCCCCGTTCTTTTGGTTTACAGGTTTTGGTCTTATTAAAACTGTAGATCTGTAAGGGGAATTAGACTCGGAAATGAGGCCTAGCGCGAGCATTTCACTTACGATTTTGTCTATGGCTTCGTTTTTGATATCCGATGATGGATAAGGTCGCTGTTGCTTAGCTACATGACTGTTAAATTAATTCTGTACTGCAGGTTAGTGGTCCGCCCCAGCGTCCGGGAACCTACAGTATGTTGAAGTGCACGAACATTGGTACTGCTCACTTAAATGACTACGAAGGCATAATGAATCTCCGGGGTATCGTGGAACCAGAAATTCCATCAATTGTCCATAATTATACCACTGTTTCGCAAAAAATCCATGCCTAACAACATTGAGATATCACAACTGGGAGAGTTGAAATGGGTTAAATTTATGTAAAATAGAGAGAAAGATCCCACAAATTTGTTGTTGACATCTGGGATCTCGGTTTCTGTGCTTGATTGTGAGGATGATGTTGTTTCTTCATTATTATTATATATTATTAAGGAATTTATTGCAGATTTCTTGTTACAAAACATGAAACATGATGCTGAAATCCATATTCCACTATGCCTCATATCTAGTATGAGCCGGATCTGGACGTTCATCCTCTATCTGAATGTTGTTGACTTAAAATGGTTTTCTTCTGCATGCGTCTGATTGTTTGTTCACAGTGTCCGCAGTAGAGGTGGGAAGTAAATACTTGCACTTGAAAAAACTTGCCTTGCCTTGCCTTGTAAGCGCAAGCAAGCGCAATCGAAATATTTGCTTGCAGAAACTTGCAGCAATTCATACTTGAATTTGAATAAGCAAAATATACATATTTTGTGAAACCACGCAGATTTCAAATTTCAATGCAAAAGTCTAATGGATCGTAAACTAAAACAATGCATGGACGAAACGTGAAATGAGATTGGGCATGTCATATCATCACCACAATACATTTTTTCACGTTATTTCTACCACAGATTTTCACCACCACTCCTGTTCGCAAACAGTAGTAAACTACACAAAACTGTATATCGGTTTGAACATAAGGTTTGTTATATTAAAAACTGAACTAAAGTTTTTATTTCAATTAATATAACAACACGTAGTGTTTATATTCATTGTAATTTAATGAAATGCGACGTGACATGAGACGCTACACAATTAATTGAATTTATGGTCATTGAAGCATTATTATCAATAGTTTTTTTCATGAAATATGCAATGTAATGTAATTTATAGTATAAAATTATCACATGCTCATATTTTACTGGACAAAACGTTAGGTTACAATACATCAACTCAACGTCTACATATAAAAACAACCCTATTGCAAGTAAAACGCAAGTGCTTGCAAGTACTTGCAAGTTTCTGCAAGCAAGCAAGGCAAGCGGGCTAAAATTTTCTCCAGCTTCCCACCTCTAGTCCGCAGGTTTGCTTTTTATTGAAGGTCGATGTGAACGAACTTTGCTTCTGCTGATCAGGGCGGCGTAGCTGTGGATTAGCCTCTGGAGGCTGCTTGGTTGGCGGAGAGTATGTCTTGAAGACTTGTTCTCTTGGAAATTCCTTCTGAACTTGAGATGGGTTGATGGGTGGAGTGGGTTGCTCGAGCTTGTTGGCAAACTGGATCAGGTCATATATGTCCTTGCCCTTGCAACCAAGGAGGTGAAGAACTCCATTTCTAAGGTGAACTTGCTAAGATGTCTCGTCTGCAAAGTAGGTTTTCAACGACTGTGTTTCGGTCATCAGGGCAGCCGTACATTTTTAGAAATCGTTCACAAAATTGCTCCCAAGTTTTGATTTGCAGCCGAGTGCGTTGCCATCAAAGATTGGCATCGTTGTCACGGTTGAATACTTGTACAAGATGGCATAAGCTATCTTGAGCGTGGATGTCCTTACTTTCCTTGTAGTGATGTTTTTCCTAGAGGAAAAATTATGGAGTATTCAAACCTGGATCAAACTTTAGTATTAGTATTAATGAGGAACTATAATTTCAACCTGACCGTGAATGTCTTTTTTGATGTCATCAATAGATTAAGAGTAAAAACAGCGTATATCTGTTTGTGGTAAATTTGAAAGCTTCTTTTTGGCTTCTAGAATTTAGAGAGTGATTGATTCTTTGTAACGCTTTGGCTCGCGGCCCAAATCTTCTCGTAACAGCGTCAAAAGCGGGGATGGTTTAGTCGGCTTTTTTTCCTTCTTACTGCCATCAGCATAATCCTTCTTTGGTGGGTCAGGGTCTACAAGACTTTGTATATTGAAGTAACTTCAGAGCAAATGGATGAAACTGTCCAAGTCGCAATAATGTAAGAGTAATGTATATGATGAATATTGCCAGATGAAAATTTGGTTTTAAAGGCCGAAATGTGTATATAAATATGTGCTTAAAATATTTCAAAACGGCTAAATATGTACTATAAGGTCTAATTTTTTGTACTTTTTGTACTTTAACAAAATTTCAAAACGGATCAAAATATGTTCAGACAGTGACAAGAGTATACGTAAGAGACTTTTCTAACAACTTGGCAATAAAAATGTAGGGTCATTAACTACACTTTAGTCATTATCCACACGAGTTTATGTGTAAACTTGAATCGATGTATGTTTAACTGACAAAATTTTACAAACACACAAGTTCCTTCCACATTCCGCAACAATTTATGCAGTGCAGGAACTGTCAACTACGTGATCGATGGACGTCGCTGATGTCTAAAATGTATTTTATGTTATGAAAATTTTAAAGATGCCTATTTTATTTAAATCGCTACATTAAAAACATTTTTCTGTAAACCCTGCTTTTTATTTTGTATCAAAATAAATATAAACTTCTGTACTACGCATTGTATACCACCCATTCTACCCTGAGAGGCCATCTTCACAATATGCGGAAGTCAGACCGCGATGCCTATCTTCTCTGTGATTGTGTAAGGGAAACGAATCTGCATTTTCTTGAAGAAGCGATCGCTATTGGTAGTAAGGTCTGTGTGGATTATGATGCCAAATTTAATGCCGACTTGGTTGAATTGTGCTTGACAAATATCAATAGCGTATCTTCATCAACTTTTGAACATAAATTCAGAACTCTCCAGCTGCTGTTGACGTTAAACCGTGACCTGATTCAGTCGTATGTTCAAGGCACATCTCCTCTACTTTATGTAACCGCAATTCAATTCAGCAACGGCAGAAAATTAGAGTTGATTAAAATGCTGATAGAAAACAACGCGAATGAAACTGCTGTTGACGATAAAAGCAATACATTTCTTCACCTTATCGCAAGGGAGGGAACTCCAGCTGAGCTTCATACAACCGTTGAGTATTTGAATTCAATCAACAAGACAAACTCCTTCTTCGCCGTTAATAACGAAGTGGGGTTCACGGTTCTTTCCTGTGCAGTTTGCGCTTTCGAAGTTCAAAATGAGACGCTAGAGATATTCCAAACACGTGGCGTGGACATGAATGCTGTAACCGTGCATGGCGACCCCGTCTTCTTCCTCGCAATTGCTAATGGAAGGATTGATTCATTTCTCAAGACTTTGATTGCATTTGGAGCTAACTGGCAGCAAGTAAATACACGACACCAAAGTACGGCCCTCCATATGGAAACTTGGATGCGGTGACATTATTGATACAGCTTGTGGCTGATGTTAATGCTCTGGATTGGAATGGGAATACACCATTGCACTACGCTTCCTGGAGTGATAGGAGAGTTATTGTTAAAAATGCAAGTAAACTAACTGTTCGAAATGCACTTTGTAGTTCAGATGTGAAGGATGCTTGAAATAAGCGAGTGAAGCACAAACACAAGTATAATTTGATTGTTTAAAACTCAACACTCCTCAGATTTATTCAACTCAATTCAATCAAAATATCTTCCTTAAATGCTGCTCTCAAATATATATCTCAATTGACCTATGGTCAATTTAAACACGACTCTATCTCAATAGTTAAACGCGATTCATTCTCATTAGCTAAACACAATTCATTCTCAATAGCTAAACACAATTCATGTTCAATAGCTAAACATAATTCATTCTCAATAGCTACACAATTCATGCTCAATAGATAAACACAATTCATTTTCAATAGCTACACAATTCATGCTCAATAGCTAAACACAATTCATTATCTCAAATAAACTCGTTTCTATTTTTCAATTAGCTCAGATTCGGATATAACCTCTACTTGGGCCAAACCTATTCACTCTATCTCAATTAAAGTCACTTCGACTTGTCTCCACTTCTTCTCTAATTAAAGTCACTTCGACTAACCTCCATTCTTTCTCCAATTAAAGTCACTTCGACTAACCTCCATTCTTTCTCTAATTAAAGTCACTTCGACTAACCTCCATTCTTTTTCTAATTAAAGTCACTTCGACCAACCTCCATTCTTTCTCTCTAATTAAAGTCTCCTCGACCTTAACTCACTTGTTATTTTACTAATTAACTCGAAGGTTACCCTACTCGATAAGTCACTTCGACTTTACTCACTGTCGGTCTCTTCGACCTGAACTTGTCAGTCTCTCTGACTGAACTGAACTCGCTATTCTCTTCTCTCTTGCTCACTCAGGACATATATTATCCTTTCCCCTCTCTGACCTACTCAGAATGCAATCGGATAAAATTATCCCTTTTTTGACTTGCTAAAAATCCTTATCTCTTACTGACCACCCCGTTTTCTCTCTCACCCTCCCACGCTACTAACATCATGCCCTAACCATTACCCAATAAAAACGGAGAATCCTCTCCTCTTTTGCTGGGCATTCACATTGCCCCAAACTCGCTATCATCTCATAAAAATATATTCTTAAATTAAATGTAAGCATCTTCTCATAAAATAAATGAAACTGTCATTACAGTTTCAACAGTTATGAAATTGGATTTAGTCTGCGAACTTATTAATCATGGAGCAGACATCAACATTGGAAACAAATGGGGGAAATCACCCGTGGACATGGCTCGACACGAAAGAAGAGATATGATGGAAGACGGCATTATTCAGCTGCTTGAAAGCGCACAAAATGAAATTAATCAAGTTTCTTAATGAACAACTACCATGGTTCGACAAGTTCATGACGGCATTGCGCTTGTACCTTTTAGTGGATTACAAAACAATTAATAATTAACTAAATGTTTAACTTGCACTTTTATCTATATTGTTTGAATTTTGGGTGTAAAGAATCTGACATGATTAATTTTGGAATTATGACTATAAAGAACTCACCAATTTATAGTGTGTTGATAAAAATGTTGATTACCCCCTGCGCCTTCACTCATTTGTTTAAATTGCATCGGCTTGTGTCAATAGTCACACTGGATGTTAAGCAAACACACATTTTTCATACTATCAACTGGTAGGAATTTATACGTCAAATCAACTGCGACACCTGGAACCCTGGTGTCTCACTGCTTTTTATTGCCATATAATTGCCAATTTATTTCCAAATAAAAGCTGAGTTCCGTTCTTAAATAATTTCGCCGGCCTTTGCATATTGCTTATCTGGTAGTTGTTTGGCACGACATATTTTACCAGCCCCGAAACATGAGAAATATGCACATTCATATGTTTCATGATTGTGATGAACTGGAAAAGCTAACCCAGAAATAATTCTTAAATAAACAAGCCTATTTGGAATGGCATTCAAAATGAGAGAATAGGAAACAAAAACACAAAAATGCATTAAACAGCAACATCGCACCGTCTCCAGCAGCAGAAAGCTGAGCTTTCATTCAGAAATTAAGACTTTGATTTACATTTTCTACAGTATTTCCATTTTTTTGGAGATTTTCAAGCACCCAAAAAATGATTCCAAAATTTGGATAAGTGTTTGTAGTTGAGCAAAAGTTATATGCGGTGGTGAGACTATTTGGAAGTGTTCTGGAATCCGTTCTCTTCTCCAACGTTGATCACACGCAGAAGGAAATTTGTCTCCAAAATACGAAAACTACAAAGGAAGAGCAATTTCTCGTCAATTCAAGATAGCCCACCCAGATAACAACGGAAAAGAAATCGAAATCTTAGCGAAAGTTCCACTGCCGTACAAGCTAGGGGAGCTATTCAATTCTTATACCTTTAGTCTTTTGTAACATTTTTCATACTTCATTTAAAGCCCACAGATTACGAATTGTTTTTTTTGTACAAATTAGTTTTTCTCTCTTGAACTTAAAACTACCATTTTATTGGAATAATAAACTTTTATTATTCCTTTGAGTAACATCATCTAATGTATTAACGGAATCGGAGCGGAAAATTTTTTTGTGCCCAAGATTCATTCAGCACAAAAGTGCTAGTGCCTTTATTCTCTTCCTTTAAAACGACAATCCTTGCTGCCTTGACTAGCAGTTTTACGTTATTGGTCGAAAACGGTTTCACAATCGATTGTATTATAAATATTACTTTATTGTACTATGCAGTTCGAGGATAGAACAACATATTGTTTTGGAAATTCAGGCCAAAAATATTGTAAATTATTACTTAAAAATAGTTTGAAGTTGGTTGTAATATGTTATAATTAAGGCTGGAGAACTTATTCATATGATGAGAATTGAGAGGGGAAAATGTGCCATTAAAATTAAGTAGTTTTAGACAATGAGTGGAATGAGTACAAGAGCTCAACTATCAAAATGAAGGACATTTTACATTGAGGATGAGTGTAGTTGAAAAGACCTGCATCTCATTAAAACATTACTTGGAATTGGAAGAAGGAATATATGAAATGGTTTAGGCAAGTTAAATAAATGATCTGATTAGTTAAAAATACAGATCCATACGAATGTCTTGAATGAAACAAATAACATACATTCTCTACACGACCATACAAGCTGAAAATCTACATTACGTTCGCGTCATTACTGTCACGTTTCATAATATCGGGAAATATTTGTTTCAATTATAAATGCTCCCTAGTGCTTACGTAGATGTGAAGTTGAGAACATTCAACATGAAACTTATATGGAGGTTTCTAAGAGCGATATGTTTAAGATAAAGCTCTACAGTTTCACGGTATGAGCAGGAAATGACCAATGCTAATCGAACTTTTGCCTGAAAATCGGTTCGTAGTCTTCACCGTGTAAATTTGTCCAAAAGTAGCTCCTTTTTGTATAACAAAATAAATAAGATATACTTACCATATATTGTTTGTCCTCGAAGTAAGAAAACTACACACATATGCATACTTCAAAAAACTCTCTTGGTAAACCTGATGTAACAAACTACTAAATAATTCACGGGTTTTAAACCATCCGCGGTTATAAGAAGATTATGGCATTTACGTTTTAAAAAGCAAGCTGTTCAGGGTGAAAATTATACACGATCTCACTCGTCATCACTCATAAGAAGCTGCAAAATTGTTGAATTTGGTAACTTTAAAACTGACCTTCGAACTAAAATCCCAAAAGGGGATTTATCAGTTTTTTGAAGCTTTTTCATGCTATTAGTTTTTGAAGGGATACAATCTTATTACTTTTCTTTTTTAATAAAAAAACACTTAAATTCTAGGTTGATTTTTTGTTTTTCCTTCGAACCATAATTAAATATGGGGATTCCGGTGCTCGTTCGTCTCTTGATGATCGTGACTCTTAATCCGACGCCAACATCCCAATATTCGCTATTGAACCTGGGGAATAGCTTGCAAATGTTTAGAAAGTGCTTGATTGACATAATAACAACTGATTTTGAGGTAAGATTGCACCCACCCAATTATTTATGTGATACTATTATTAATCAAATAAAAGTAATTAAGTTATTTGACTAAAGGGAGATGACGAAACATTTATTGTGCAGCCACTTAACTTACCACTCATTGTGTCAAAATACAACTTCCAACGAAGGAAACATGGCAGTTAGAGCTAGGCAGGCAAATCTTGCTGCCAGGTAGCAAGATCTTGCTACCATTATGGCAGCAAGATCATGCTGCCGGTAGCAAGATCATGCTGCCGGTAGCAAGATCATGCTGCCGGTAGCAAGATCATGCTGCCGGTAGCAAGATCTTGCTGCCGTTTAACATGGATGGGATAGGATTGGGCAGCAAGATC
>JAQGAP010003318.1:0-12698 GCA_034697805.1 Orchesella bifasciata | reverse complement strand
AAAATATGCAATGTACAGTTGGGATGATTGACGGTGGTTAGTGTCAGCCTTTTAAACTTGACGTTTTGTAAATTGTAGAGTGACTTTTTGACAATGACTGCATTCGCAAATGTAATAATGTTAAGTTAAATCACGCCTTGGCCGGTGCATCAGCAATCAGTCAGTACGCCTCATATCATATTCATCATGCGTCAGCAACGCAGCGGCAGCCTATCCATTTCTGACCTCTGATGACCAGACAGAGGTGCATTCTTGCAGTATGCATAAATATATTGTTTAATTGTTTGAATTATTTGTGAAGAAATGAATTGGGCACGGGAAAGAAAAAGCAACGGTGAAGTGAAAGAAATTTTATGCTAATGAATTGAATACAGCGGAATATAAAATGAAGGATACAACAACATTAATTGAGCCTTTAAAATGCAGAAGGTTGAGTTGGTCAAGTTGAATGACTCTCTTTGATCTCTCTTTTACTCCAGCTCATTTCATTTTGATTACTGCATCTATAAGGAATGCTCAACTTTCCCCCGAAATCACGAATTCTCTGATTAGAGTGGGTGGTAATTGTCCGAGAAAATTAACTTGTCCATTTGATGATTCACCTCGAATTTGTTAACATTCAGCGTATGTATATATCTGGAATACTAAACCTCAATTTACCGGACTGCTTAACATTAAGGGGATTGTGCGATCCTTCTCAAAAAAGCAATCTGGAGTCCATAAATCTCAGGCTATCAGGTAGTATTAGCCTAATCAGAGTAGTTGATTAAGCAGACGGTTTATCTTGCTGCTAACTCCACTAGTTTGTTCTCTTGAGCATTTTTCTGTGTTGCAAATTTTTTAACATGCAAAAAATGGCAGGTTACTAGAACAGAATGATTGATGTCAAAGGAAAACGATGATGTTTGTAAAAACTACGTCAATATTATTTACAGCAGGGGTAGATCCTGTAGGTGTCATGGTTGAAACTGACATGGTATTTTAAGCTAAGAAATGTTAAAACCTTCTGTTTAAAGAAGCGAGTTCTGATTTTAATGATAATTGTTTTGCAGATGGAGCTGCCGATAGGGCTGGAATACGGGAAGGAGACATCATTCTAAAGGTATGAATATTATGAATATTATGCTTTGGAGAACAGAAAAGCAATTATTTTAATGCACGATGTTGTTCCGCTTAACTCGGTTGCTGCTACTGCTACTTCACTTTCGTTTTTTAAAAGCTCCTTCATTTTTATTCAGTAACGCTTTCATTCAAGATCTAATCAGTGTAACAGTGATTTGAATGAAACTCTCATAAATTTAACTTTCGTAACGGTGTAATCCTTTGCTTATGAATGAATGTAGCCGAGTCGCAGAACACTTTATTGGGAAACTGACTACTTGTGAGCGTTATGCAATCTAATGTGTTTTCCTTTGAAAACTTATGATACTTCATGTCAAACTCTCGACCTCAGCTCATTTTCAATTTTTCGCCTCTTTAATTTTCAGGTCAATGGGACACTCGTGGAGCACATGAACCACACAGAAGTTGTAAACTTGATCAGAGGTACGTGTTTTCTTCTTGTACAATATAATCCTCTCTTTTTTTCTTCTTAAACCGCATTATATTGGCATTGGCTTGTTAAAATCAAGATGGAATTATTATTGCATTGCTAAAATCATATACTTTACAAGAAGATTTTGCATAGGAGTGCCATTATTTCCTAAATCTGCGCATTTTACGCGTTTCACCACAATCGAAAATATGTTAAGACATGTTTAGGTTTACAACTTTAACGGTTCCTTAAATGGGTGGAGATGCAGAGCTCACCTAACATCGCACTTTGGCTTTATTTCGGAGATTTTTTTTTGCGAAAATACGTCATCGGTCTTTTAGCAAAATATGTTGAACCTTTTCTAAACACTTGAAGCTTTTTATGACACCCAACACATCACAACAGTCAAAAGTCAGTGCAACGTTTTCATAAGGGAAAACACTGATTGTGCGCTTCCATCATAGAGCACGTTCGCTGCAACTGGTTTATTTATCCTTTTCATTATGCAGAAAATTTATGAGAGGATATTCTAGAGCTCGGTTGGTTGGATTGGATTATACTGGATTGTACTGGTTAGCGAGTGTAGGCATTCTGACATGCCGTCATCCAAGCTGTAAGTATGAGAAATGTGCAAAGTATCTGGTGATAAAATCTGCCACTTTTAAGTGAGATCATTGTAATTAATGGCAAAAGTTATCAACATGCCGAACTTTTACATGGAGGGAAAGATAGTTATACTTTTATCGATGATGGAAAAGTAAAAATTAGGAACGTTTTTTGGTATGAAAGATTATATTTGTGTAAGAATGTCGTTCAAAGTTCAAATATACGCAATTTGAGCCTAAGATATGATGAAAAATGTGCAATTAGAAATATAGGCCGTAAAATGATGTGTTCATGTCCTGACCTAACTCTTTGGTTTGTAACTTTCCTGACTCCAGCAGTTGGGAAGCAAGGAGTAGGCAGATTTATATAGGAAAAATTAGCAACAAACCCAAATCGTATTATATTTATCGACATAGTTCATCAATTTACCTCAAAATTATACATTTCCAAAAAACGTTGAGTTTGGTACACGTTTTTAAATAGTTTTAAAAACCATTTGTATAATCTCATTCATAAGTAGGTACGCAATCGGTATGTAAACTAAAATGTAAGCTTAGTGTACAAAATGAATATTTTATTTCCTAACTGCCTTTCTCCAAAATAGTGGCTAGGATATCGACGGCAAAAACATAGCGTAGCATTAGTGCTCCTCTTAAACCACGTTTTTTAATGACTGTTGAACTGTTCATCGGTGGTATCGGATGTGAACACACATGCTTCTTCAAAATAAAAATTACAACAAGATATTATTGATGTCTTTTCGTGACGATACGTTAATTGGATGATCAAACTTGTAGTGGACGTGATCAGACATTAATTTAATTGATGCCTCGTTTCCTACACAGTTAGTAATTTATTTTCAAAGTATGAAACTTTTCCTCACAGAAGTAAGTACACATGAAACCCAAGAAGCCAGTGGAAGTAAACAAATTATGCAGCTCTGAAGTAGTGAGCATGCATCGTGCATATGAAATCACCAAGCCCTAGCCAGCCGCACCGAAAAATGTAAATAAGGAAACAAACAGCAACTTTTAATGTGTGTGTTCAAGTTATATTTTTCCGTCATATCTTTCCTGGTCGGCTATTCGGTATGGGTTTTCGATTTCTCGACAGCAAAATTAAATGGCAGAATTTTACGTATTCCCAAGCTTTGAGGATATCATCCTCAAATCTGTAGAGCAATGTATTTTTTCATACTTTTCCAAGAAGCGTGATCGAGTCATTCTGTATCCGTAGCCATCTATATAAAGATTACTCAGACTTAATTCGTTTGCGAAGGTGGAGCAAATATAGCAGGAGGATACGGACTTGTATTTTAATGTTTTATTGTTATGCAAACAACGAGCAGGGGCAGAATCAGGCAGAATAGTATTGGCAATGATTCCTTTCACGTCATCATCATCATCATCATATTATGTAAAAGAAATGATGTAGGCATTAGTGCAAAATTCTATTTGATTTGAGCACGATTCTAAAGAAAAACTCTGTGGGACTCCGTGTTCTCCGTTCGTATACCCATTTGCCATTGATCCTTGTGCAAGTATTACATTATTCACCTAAATAAGCATTACGCAACAGCCATTTTAAGTGGAGGCGACTACTCGTTGGTGTTGGTGAGCTGACTGCCCTTATATAGCAATTTTGTAAGACTTGACTTGACGTTGTCACTGTTAACTCATTTTTAAATTTTGTATAACTAATATATTCATTCGGAAAGCAAACGTTTTAGTAAAGTCAATGGTCAACGTCTTTCTGAATCTGACTGATGCACAGCCCAGGGAATTAGGCTGCAGCCAATTCATTTACACGCACTCATCATCATATCGCGAGAGTGTGAAATGGAACGATGAAACAGATGATAATATCATAGATTTCCTTTGTTCCGTACAGTTTCAAATGACATTTCGTCCTCCCTAAAAGGCACATTGTAATTGTCGGCTTCTCCATTATCTTTAACGGTATACGATTACTTTTTTTGTGAGAGGATGATAACCCCGGAGAGAAGATGAAAGGTTTGATAATGAAAGATGCAAAAGGAATCTGTATAATTTACAATCTATCCAACAACAAACTGCATTTTATTCAGATGGCAATAATAATAATTGTATTTCTCATACACACGTACACTATAATTATGACTTTAGCTTGAGTATCAATGAAATGTAATGAATGAAGACTTTTTTTGTGTCTAAAATGCATATCTGATAGCAGTAAATTGCAGTGTCGCGACTTTTATGGTAAGAGAAAGGAGTGAGCGACATGTTCGATAATCAGAGACAACCATCTCCTGATATTCCCTTCATTCATCGGCAGTTAAGAAATATATATTATTTCACGCATGTCTTTCAAGAGAAGCGCCGCGGTTGAGGTTACTGAGTGCATGCAAAGTATGTGGTGGAACGCACAATAAATATTTTATTTGGATTTAAAAAAGAGTTACGTAATGTACAGCACGGCCATGCATTTTAAAAACTAGTCGCATAAAAAGTCCGTAAAATCTAAAAGGGAGTTGATGCCTTTTGCTTTGAAATCAAGCCCATCATTTTGAAGCTATCAAGTCACCAAATGACATGAAATATTCTAATTTATTGCGTTGTAAACTAAATTCTTCCAACTTCTTTAACTACGCAGAATTGCCAGTGGCTAAATGGCCATTAATGAAATGAAGCTAATCAATGGCTGTCGCTAATGTAAATGGAGGAAAAAGTTGTTAAGTTGAAATGGAAAATGAAGTGATCCCTTCAATTTCCTAAATTGTCCCATGAGGCAAGAATCTGTTCAAAGAGCAACCCTTATAATGCTGTGAGTGGTTGATTTGATATTTGATTTGATGATCTGATGTAACAAACATCCCTAAAGTGTAGGCGTATGGACAGGGGCACACGCATCTAGGGAAGTTGAGTATCCATATCGTATCATCTACAATCTACAAGTTCCTTCCCCTTGGAAATGTTGAGTTGCGTTAATTGAAGCAACTCAGTTCATTCTAAAAGTTTCTAGGCAGACTTGTCAATGACAGACTGACTTCTCTTTGATTATTGTACCCATTCATTATCCATAATTTTCTTGAAAGCATCTCTCTTTTGTGCAGCAACTTGCTGACCTCTTGAGTGTCCATTCAAACTTTTAGCTACTTAATAATATGCGTATCGCCCGAATAAGCTAAAATTTGGCTAAATTACCTTCTTCGTCAACCAATGAGAAAGCCTTACGTACCTTCTGATATCCCATTGACAGTTGTTCTCCATCATTCCAAATCTTGGAGTTGGATCTTCACAACAACGACAACTGTCCAACCCAGTTGATCTAGAGTCCACATGAATGGAATTGAATGAAGAAGAATGGAATGTATAATGGCTACACGCATCAGTTTTACTTTGCCGAACTGTCTCATTTACTGTGAATATTAAGATGGATTGCATTATTCTGTCGTCCGTCGCTTGATAAAAATATACTCAACTGTTCAATTGTCAACTGCCCATGTACATGTGTCTCACTTGCGAGATAGTAAACAGTTTATACCTAAATAGATGCACCTATATAAACATTGTCTGTAGAAAGCTCGTATTTATAAAGTTGGCTGCATTAATGCATCCTGTGTAGCTGCATCACTGCTCCCGACTGAAAGCAAAACCAAGGGCGGAGCTGACAAGTAGTTGCTCATCAGCAGAAGAGATCTCTCTCGTTGATAAAAACCATGTAGCACTCTTGCTACTACTACGCTGGAGCAGTCTCTTTTTCATCTGTATGCACTTCATGTAAACCGCAGAAAGTGCAAAACAGACCAGCAAAGAGTTATAGTTATCCCCTTTTTTATGAATCTATTCAGAATCAAAACAATGCTCTCTTATTCTCCTTCAATGACAATGATACACATAGGACAGCCAGCCCATATCAATATATTTGAGGGAGGTTTCATAGTTCGTTACATGTGGCCAAATGAACCTTGGCTATTTATGTACTGCTGCGTTACGCAATAGAAAAAAATACGGCTTTTGTACTGACAGGGCAATGTTCATCAAACAACTTGGTTCTTTCTCCGTTACAAAACGAAATACAATCCAGACTTGGACTTTTTACTGGAGTGTTCACAAAAAAGTAGTTAGTTTATTTGTACTTGGCACTGGATATACATAATATATACAGATTTAGCTGAAAGTTTTTTTTGTTGAGGGTGAAAAGTAAGGGATGCATGTACATATAAGCACATGTACGCTTACAGGCAAATAGTGTGTGTATATAGGTATACGATAATTTTTTCATTCTTTTTGATATATTGACGGACTGGACGTATTTATTATTGTTGTGCTGCTTGCTACTAGCCTCTCCTCCCTGCTCATATATCCACATTATTTAGTAGTGTTGGAGTATATAACTCATGTGAAGCACGTTTATTTCATCCAATGTTTTGGGAAACGTTTCATAAGGGCGCTGATACAGTTTTACATATCCGTGAGCATATACGCCGTAGAATCTCGTATCCATTAACACATGACATATCAGACAAAATAATCTGATGCAGGCGATGAACTGTGTTCTCTCGGTGTGTACAAAAATACACATCGTGCGTGTCAGTCTACTTTTATCTACCTCACAAATGAAAGTTATAAATTGGACAGAGATCTACTTGCTGTTGCCGCTGCTATGCCTGCTCTCGTATAACTGTAAGGACCACTCGGTCTGCCATGCACTGGCCTGCCCTATGCCACGTATTGTATCACAATGGCAATAATACTTTAGGTCTGGTCTAGTCCAGAAGAAGTTAAATTCATTGAGTCCGGTGCGTAAAAAGGGAAGTACGGATATTATTAGGAAGGAACCATTCTCTCACAAAGTGAATCTATTCAAGCAGCAAACTACATGCATGCGTCCATTCCATAAAACTTGTGTAAAAAGGTTCCCTCGTGTACCGTATTACTTTCCTTATATGCGAGTATTATTATTCTTTCCAATTTTCATTATGATTTCCTTCACCAACCAAATCAAACCGAGTCCAATCTCTTTGTGAGTATATACTACATGTCTAGATTTATATTTTGGAAGCAGTAGCCTTTTATTCTCGATCCACAACACGGTGTGGTGGTGGTGTGTCTCTCTACTTTACTTTCATTTCCCTTTTACTAGATAGAGAATAGATGGGATAATTGTGTAGAACAGGAGAGCAGAGAGCAAGAGTTTTGTTCTCGTTCTTTGAATGAAAATTGAACCCAACCAAACACACAGGGTTTTTTTCCATTGCATTGCAGAGCTTTATTTGGCTCCCTAATGTGTACTTGGCATGACATGCTATGTATGTCTATGTGTCTCTCCAATTCATGAATAATATGTAGTTCCTAATAGCACATTTTGGTTGTAAAACGTGAGCCCAAGCAATAAGGTTTTTGGAAGTACGGGTGCCACAAAAATATTGAAGGGGTGACTGTTCTCTCGTGTTGCTCTCTCAGCTTTTTTGGGGTCCTCTTCTGTCTTATGAGGACTACCGAGCGTTGTACACAACTGATCTCTCTTTCTGTTGTGCTTTTGAGTTGGAATTGGAATCATGTCGATTTGGCTGAAAGTATGAAGCGAGACGAGGATTCCAGTGATCCACTCAGCATTCTTCTCTTGTCCACTTCCCATATTCCATTGACATAGTCAAACTCAACCCAACGAACCAGTTTGAGGGAAAGGCGGACGGGAAACGGAGATGAGAATGGTTGTGGAAGTAGAGAACAGTGTAGTGCAATAATACTTGGCCAGTATTGTACCTTGTTTTTCCTCTTTTTGGTGATCCGGCTTGGCTCCATATGCCTCCTTTTTCTCAGTATCATTTGTTCATTCAAGTCAAGTCCACAGAGTCAGTTTACCATTCGCAGCCATGTGGTCGCTTTTGGGAGACGGAAGAAGAGAGCTCAAAAAGTAGTGCAGTGCTTCAGAGATTATCATAATATTCCTGATTAGGGAACTAGCACACATGTTCCCTCATTATTATCGCAGAGCATATCTCAAACAAGTAGGGAGCTCAAACAGCAGTCTGCTCTACTTTTTTTCGGCCAAACCATCAATGTACTTATTTTTATGCTCCGACTTCATCCCGTATTCATATCTGTTTCGGGAAACACTCACTATTCACGGTGACCAATTAGAAATGCGATGTGTTTACTTTCTTCCTTAAAAAGTTTTGTGTGAAGTGGAGTGAACATTAGGTGATAAAAGGAGACAGCTAATATCTATATCTACATCGCATGTTTTTTGTGGATTTGCACAATTTTCACATAGGAAAAAGGACAGCTGCGTAACAAACATACGCTTATAATAATCCTTTCATGCAATGCCGAGTCTGCAGTTTTGCTATTGACTGTGAATCCTGCTCCCGTTTCCTTTGTTTACGTTTTTCGTTACAAACTATGAAAACTACAGATTTATCCAACTTTTTTTTTCGTAAATCCAAATGCCAGCTAATTTTGTAAAGGGGTGCTCGTTTTACTTCAAAAATTGAAGATAATCAGTTCGTTATTCCTCCGGACATATCTAAAGAGTTATTTCTGTTTGCCTAAAAGAGTCGAGGCATACCAGTTTTTATGAGATGGAGGAAAACAAGCCAATTTTATAAAAACACTGGTGTTGTTCATTTCAGATAAAATATTTGGTTTCAAGGTTTCGAGGAATGCAAGCCGTGATGCAATCAGGAGAGGCTTAATAACAACTATTTTTGAGTAAACGTAGAATTTTCTAGCATTTCTACTCAAACTGGCATCATGCTCTTGCGTACAAGTTCATCCTAGATAATCTGCTACTGATTGCGTAGAACATGCTTTTTTAAGAATCCAAGAGATTGGAGTGGTGATGATGGTGATTTAGCGGTTGATAAACTCTAGTCGTATGTAAGGCAAGAATAAACTTTTGGTCCGACCGAATTACGGCAGAAGATCGGGATCTGAACCTTAATCAATAATTAATTTTGTGAAAAAGTTCATAACACTTGAGTGTTTGTGTGTGTGTTCGTACCTAAAAAGTCAAAGTAGACAAGCAGAGTATCAACAAACAGCTCCAGATAAAGAAATATTGTTTTGGTTCAATGTGCTCCCGTAAACAGAAAAGTCACTGCGCCCCCAGTGCATAAACTTCCGTTTGCTTTGGGCATAAACTAATAATCTACGGAACTTTCAATCCGAAGGCTTGTGCCCTGTCAAAGTCAAGCCTGTCAAGGTGTTTTCCTGGTATAATAACAACAAAAAACAAAGCAACAAAGTATTTCTTCCTGTTTCCTTGTTCATTTCCTTTCTCTTTCATCACACGAAGAAAGGGAAGCAAGCGCTGATCCAATGAATATATTATAAGCTTATGACTATTCGATTTTTGATATAAACACAACATTGCTTTTACTTTCAACCAAGGTGAAGGTTTAGTCATCATTTGACCGTATAAAGTGAACTTATACAGCCTGTGAGAAAATTCGTTTCCGTGATTGCCACTACCATCCAGTATAAATTATTCACGAGCGGATTTGCAGAACGTGAGCTGTTGTGATACCTTCACTTTCTTTGAAGTAGATCAGTACACGTTCCGTTGTCGGAAATATTATTGCGATAGCGTATATGGATTAGATTATCCCGTTCAAGAACAAGTCTGAAAATAGGCATTATGGGAAAAATAAGTAATGTTACAACCTCTCCCAGAATAAAGCCATCAACCTTAAAGAAAGGTGAAGGAATTTGAACGTGTGTGTAAACAAACAAATGTAGAAGCCTAGTCGAGCTCGACGCACGCACAACACATCTCCAGAAGAACGGTAAGAAGCAAGATAAATGTGCTCACCTATTCCAAAGAATTATGATATTTTGATAACTTTGTTGTTTTTCACCCAGCTTGTTTATATTCATTGAAAACAGGAGGATAGATAAGAATTTCAAAAAGTTAGGTTGAAACGGAGGTCTCGCTGAGCTGTTTTGGTTATTTTATCCAAACCAGAGAAACATAAAACATTTCTCTGGGAAGGAATTTTGTAGCATAAGGTGAAAATCTTGATAGCAAGAGAGTCAAAATAGGATAAGAAGAAACGTGACGCAGAGAAAGGGAAAAATAAAAAGCCTACACATAAAAAGCAACTGCTCCAATGTTCGCACATGGTTTGGATAGGTAAAGAAGTCGTTGCTGATGCTGGGGTTCGGATCGTTACAGGGGGATTTGTTGAGAAAGATTTAAAATTGTATTTGCGCATCAAATCCTCATCCAATATTGATCAGACTTGAATAAAGTTACGGTCCTAGAGAAGCATATTGGATGCACAACACGAGCTCGGCTTCTTTTGAAGAGTTGGTGGCAGTTCACTCCTTTTCTATTAGTTTGGTTTATTGCCGTCTTACCTCCCAATCATAAAAGCCTTAAATAGCTGTGCGCTTAACATATAACCGTTAAAAGCATAAAAGATATGATCAGGATTGGGAGGTGAAGCTTATGATGCTTTTCTGTTTTGCATGTGTTTACCCTTAAGGGTGAAAGGAGCTCCAAAACTGTGTGCTTATATCACGTATATTCAGCCAGCGTGTATTGAACTGTGACTACATTTATGAGCTCGTATATCAACTAACAAGTACGGTCATTACCATCCAGTATTAGATGCTTAATATGGCACTGTGTAAAACCCAACTATCATCATAATCATCAACTTGGCATTTCGGTTTGGGTGAAATGAAAAGGTAAAATGTTGTTGTTTCCTCACTCGTGTGATAGTTGCCGTTAGTCTCGTTCTCGGGCACGAAACAATCATTTTGGTTGAAAAATTATTGAATTGAAAACAAGTTGGCAAGTCAAGTTGTATCTTTCCAACACCTTTTTTCTTGATATTGTTATTTCCTCCTTCGGAAAACGGTAGTCTAACGCATTAGTTGTAGTAAAACGCGTACTTTTTAATGTCTCACTCGGAACATGTATTTTTGCATGGGAAATCCTCAGAGACAGGATGAGGATATCGCTGGTGGTGGTTTGGTTTGGTATGCAACAGGAGAAGATGTTGGGATAAGGGTGATGCTCAAAGAAAAGAAGCGTGAGTAGCAAATCATCAACTGTGCCTATGCATCATTCACATCCTTTTAAAACTTTTTGTGTGATTCTCTCTGTTCCTCCGAGTTTGAAAACGAGATTTAAAGAAAAGGAGCAGTATTCATGTGTGTGTACCTACACATTTTTAGAGCTCTTCGTCTCTCATTCCTCCACTCCATTTCCACTTGAATAAAACAGAGAGTGGAAGTGAAGGAGTGACTTGAATAACTTGTTACTTGCGTACACATAATACTACATAATAATATAACGTCTGTTTGTGTGTCTGACTGCTGCGGAAGTACCTTCTTTTTAACTTTACTCATCACATCCATTCACCAAGTGTAGTCAAGTATACACTAAACACATTTCTAAATATCCTCTTCTTCTTCTGTTTCAACACATTTTGGTAGGTGCTTGGCTTGGTAGAGTTTACAGGGCAGTAAAATACGAGAAAGAAAGAAAAAGGAATTTCTTTCAAGTGGTTTCTTGTCTTGAGCTGTGAGAATGAAGGGTAAAAAAATTGGAGTCTTCATTCTTTGTTCCTCTCATCTCCTCCACAGTATTTCGAATCAAGTGGATTGGATTGGACTTCATGTTCCGTTCACCAATACACGCATTACATGGCTATGCATGCATAATATAATCATCATGATATGGAGGATGGATAAACTGATGTGTACAACAATTTTTTCTGCTATTGGCATGCAACAGACTGCATATTATTATATGATGATGCATATTGTAGCCAGTGCAATGCACACCTTGATGATCTGTAAAAGATATGGAGTGAATAGAATGGAGCCGGGGAGAGCTCAAGTTTGGCTAAAAGACATTCTTTCAGTTCAGTTCTTACCTTGTCTGTTGAAAGGATATCTGATTCCAATCATATCATTATTTTATTATAGCCCTTGTACCTTGTTCTATTACGTGTGTTGTAGTTGTAGTTGAAGCTTGTAGCGCTATGACAAGGAGTAGGATCCTGTGCCAAAAAAGATTGAAGGGATTTTTATACAAAAGATATACACTCTATTATGTATCGTATGCAGACACACAGACACGTTCGGCAACATACACAAAGTAGTTAGTTACACGTTACATTAACCATTTCATGTCCGTACATAAATATATATATGTACATACATACATAGCGTGTAAAGGAACGTTGAAGATTTTTGGTGCAGTCTAACGCGACGTAGCCAAGACAAGTTTGAAACATGAAAGAGTAGTCAGTGTTGTTCTCCGTATTCTCGTGGATAGATGAATCAAAAAGGGAAGGGGATAGTATTAAGGTGTTGATGGCTTTTTTGTTGATCCCTTGACGAATTACTTTTGTTTTTATTCTTCTTCCTATCGTCCATCATCTAATGGACATTTAAACTGAATCAGAGTTCATAGTTTACTCTCATCTCAAGCCACATCTAATTATTATTGTTATATCGATCGAGACGAAAAAATGGAGTTTTTCAAGTTCCCTTAAATAATAGCAACTGATGTGTTTAGTGTGTCTGCTGGTTTTAACAAACAGTTAACAGGTTTG
>JAQGAP010003317.1:0-12699 GCA_034697805.1 Orchesella bifasciata | reverse complement strand
TCGCCAAATCGCGGAAAAATCATGTTGATTATTGCGTGGTTTGCAAGCGTGGTGTGCAGCGTACCCCAGGTAAAATTTTTATTTGTAAAATGAATGCTTTTTTGCTATTTCTTGACATACGTTTAATTTTGTAAAACTACAATTGAATTGGTTTGTGTTATCAATTTATATAGTCATTCATTTTCCATGTGGAATCCCATCCCCACTTCGAGTGGTACGAGCAATGTGTCACCTTCAATTCGTTTTCATCGCCGAGGATGGAACTTGGCTACAACTTTTGTAGCTTCTTTTTCCTGTATGGGTTCCCCATGATTATGGCCATTTTCTGCTACTCCTGCATCTTGTACAAGATGTACTTCCCGAAAATATCCCATGGTGAAAAAATGAGAACAAATTTACTTGATTAATAAATTCACTATTTACCAATTAACCGCATTCATGCTGTGAAAATTTTGACTAAGTAGTTTTGAAATGTTTTAAATTTTTCAGTTGAGTCCAGTGGAACATCACATAATAGTGCTCTTGGAAGGGCAAAGGGACGGACGCTGAAGATGTCGATTGTTATTGTGGCCGCATTTTTCTTGTGCTGGACGCCATATAACGTGATGTCATTTTGGTATTGGTTTGACAAGGAATCCGCTCAGCAAGTGGATCAACGGATCCAAAAAGGATTATTCCTTTTTGCTTGCACAAACTCATGTGTGAATCCACTCATTTATGGAATGTTTTATCTCCGTCCAAAGCCAACTGGTCGGGGCATTAAGATACAGCTGCAACCACGATCCCTAGTAGACACAGAAGTCTAGAGGTGATAGAGCTACGATATTGGAATTTGGTTGAAGTGTGCATATTCGAGTAAGCTTAATACTTTAATAAATCAGGCACGTGTGCAAAATATTATGTTTCGGGAAATAAATGCGTAGTTACGTAATTATAAATTTGAGTGTGTTTGCTCATTTACTTCAGTGCATGTTTGTAGGCTTCAAATTTCCCATGAAGTTTTTTATTAATTAAATATATTTTGCATGTACGTATATAAACCCTGTTTTTACCTTCTTTGTCATTTTTAGGAAGTAGTACAAATATTGTATTTCTGTTTCGCGCATACTTGTTCAATTATTTATGAAGCAATTTAATCTATATCCATACGGTTTAATAAATTGTGTAACGTCTGTTTAATCGATAATAAAATTATCATAACTTTATAAAACAACAATATCGGTAGTTATAAGTGTAATAAGTTGGGCCACTAGGATGCTTTTGAAATTTAATTGGATTTTCATTCTATACGGCAAGTCAAACGAAATAAATGAACAAACTTGAAAAATTTGCTTGAAAGTTTACTTTGTTTGTTGCCTTCAGCGAAAAAATTTAAACGACAGCCAACTTTTTAAAATGCATTTGTTTTCGTCGTGTTGACTAAAGCTCTTCAATATACTCGGTTTGATCGATAATAATCACATAATCCGAATACATCCTCAGAATCGTTCTTGGATGTGAAAACAGTGGTATATTTTCTTCGTCCGAATATACAGGATGAAATAGTTTATTGGAGTTCAGAACATACTTGGAACAAAAGCGCAGTCTGAACTAAAGGAACAGTCCGCTTCAAACTTGTAAAGAGGTTTTATGGAATTGATTTAGTTGGAGAAACTTCTGTCAATTGAAACAAGACTTTCCTTTCACATTTAATCAGCTTCGGGTTTTCATTTTAATGGAATATTACATTCTTTCATGATTTGTTTACCTTTTTCTCTTACAGAGCAGCCTGAAGGTAAGAAGTTGTAGCAAAGTCCAAAATCCATATTACCAATTCAAGGAAGTCAATAGTCAATAATCTTGTTTCTGCAACCCGTTTCGAAATTTCATCAAATCCAGCTCCTCTTACCTGGTGTGAATGTTACCTTTTTGTGTTTGGAAATGAGAAAGATGCTTAAAGCTGGTAAATGTATTTTCTCGTGGGAGAAAGTCTTAGAGGTATTTCATTTGGAGTTGTAAATTCGAGGAATTGACCGAAAATTTTTCTTGTTGCTGCATGAGTTGTCAATATGCCTCACAAACAAAATTTTCTTATATTCTTTTGTAGTGAAATGAAACTAACATGATTTTGTGTGATCTGAAAATTCATTTGTATGTCTTTGTTTGATGTTATGCCGTCTTCTTGGTAACTACTTGATTATGCCCTTAAGTTCAACAAACTTTCATTCTCATTTTAGTAGGTCATCTTGAGTTCACTAGGTACGTTTCTTTTCATGCTTAAACCATTTCATATAGTGTGAGAAGCCAATTTAGCGCAACACTGACTTTGTTCGAGCACAATATTAATCAAACGCTATTAATAAGCGTGATACTAATGAGTTTTATTTGTGCAGAATGGACACAAAAAGTATTCGCTCAGCATTATTCTCGTCATTTTGAAGAACTACTTGTGTACTAACATGTTTTCAAGATTTGAGATCAAACATAACAATAGTAAAAACTTCACACAAAGTTTAATGAACCAACCTCTTTTTTTGTTGTGCATGGAACAATTAATTTATGTTCCTACAACTCAAAATTATTGTCGTTTACATTTAGTTTTTTACAACAGCCAAGGCTATGTAAGTTGAATCATTTTTCCTCATAAATCATTGTAATTTTAAATTTGAGTTGTGTATATGAATGCAATAGAGCGTGCGATGCACAAGTTTTGTACAGAAAAAATAATTCAAAACGTGTCCAATACAGCCACACAAATTTACAGATTGAGTTTCCCCACAAGCCGTCGTACCCATGAAATACCAACCTTAGTCAAGAAAAATAACCGTGAGCGTAACAGGATATTTTTTAAGCTTTTGAAATTAATCTTTTTCCATTCTGCGGTTGCGGAAAAGAATGATTACATAACGGCCTTGTTATTTTCTGTGGGTTTTTGAATCAGCACAAACGTTTTTAGAGCAACGTGTTTTTCTAACTGAAACTTTCAGCATGGTTAGCTGCTGAGATAGTTTTATTACATAAAAGTGTAAGTATATATGATGTTATTTCGGAAAAGCTTTGAAGGGTAAGCTTGTATCCAACTTTAAGGAAGTTTTTTTTTCTGTGGACTGTTGAAAACCCTTCTTTTTTACGCAGCATGTTTTGCAGGGATTCAAAGATGCAACATTATTCATGTTACTTTTGCTTCTTTCCTATAAAAGGTACGGAAATTATGTCCCTAGCTTGAGGATCACGTTCCAATTCCAAGTATCGTTTTCCTGCAACGTGCAATACAACAGGGTCTACGTGATTCGTTTCTGGAATACACGCCACATAAGAGACCAAATGCAACATTACCACGAGAAATTTGCGTTTCATTTTGCGAGAAATGTTTTTTCTTCTCTGAAGTTAAAACCGTAAATACCACACAAAGAGCTCGTGCATAAGTAGAAAGAAATTTCTTTACGTACGAAATACCGTGTGTTAAAATAAGAATTTTGCATTTATGTTAAAAATATATAGTCACTGCTACACCAGAAAATTTGCTTGCAAGATGAAACGCAGAAAAAAAATTTAAAAAATCTTAGATTTGTTTACGTATATCTTAAATGTAATTATAGGGGCCCTTATACACGTTTTGACTTCTGGTATTTCCAAAACTATTTTTGTATAATTCGTGCTGTTCTCCAATTGAATTACGTAAAGCGTAAAAAAATCCCGTGAAACATTATCAAGAACTGCAAATAAAAATTGAATGTCTTTTCTTATTATCACTTCGTGAAAAAACCTTTCACGTTTCTGGGAAACCTGTGCAAGTAGAGCGGAAGCTAAGCGCACAGATTTGTCAAATTTTGTCAAATGCCAAATTTGGTATCAAAATATGAATGCATGGAAAAGGAAAGCGTACCCTCCGACCCGAACTGATTTTTCAACTTTTCTAAGAAATGGGGGCTTTTGTGCGGTTGACTGGGAATCCCGAAAGAAAGAAAATATTGGATTCAAATATTTCAAAACTACGTTTGTCCATCCAACAAATCCTCATGTAATATCAAAAGACAATGCTAAGTTTTTATTCAAATTTGTGGTGTTCAAAAAACGAAGTGTTGCTACGTTTAGTTTCGGTAAAAAAATGCATAAATGAGAAGTAATTCCAGTTGTGATAAAAAATATATTAAAGGCTGCACATGGGATCATTGTTCTCAAAAGGTTTGCATTAAATTTTCTCAGCATCCAAGCCCTTTGTTTGTGAATTTCATTATTCGCACAAATAACTAAACGTTGGTTTATGACGATGCAACATTGCAAAACGGTTACAAACCAATGATGCTGATAATAAATTCCTGTTTTGAACATGTGTTGCCCTACTTTCATCGTTTTTCTTAAGAATCTGAGTATCGAAGATTAATGCATACATTTAGGAATGGGGTGTTTTCATCTTACCGAACTTCATTATTCTGAACAACATTTCTTTCTTTTTGAGTACGTTCATTGACCCTGTTAATCTCGTATAAGATCTGAGAGTAGCGGAATCTAATCTTCAGCAAGGAAAGAATCTATCAAAAAAAGCTGAAAAAGTTGTACGTGAGTTTGTTTCTCGTGATGGAACTTCAGAGCTTTACTTTGCAGGAATATTACTCGTACTCATTTTTATATGTTGATGTGGATTTGTTTTCTTTATACAGCCGTTTCTTCAAACTTATTCTATTCAAACTGAAAGAACTGACGAATGTTTGAACTCTTTAACCTATTCCTATCAATTCTTGCAAATTTGAGCTCCAGGAACTATATAGCTTAAATTATAGCTTAAGCTATAAGCTCTTTTGCAATATATAATATTTCTAGAGGAAGTTCTTGTTGTTTCTTAAACTTCAATGATTTCTCTAGTCTTGAATAGATTCCAAGTTTTTTTCTTTCTCTGCCTCTTTTTCGCATCATTAAATGGCTAATGAACTTTGGTACAAATATCAGCTAAGTTTGCTCTCCAATTTATAACCAGAATTTCCAAGAATAATTTCTGTTATGAACTTTTCATCGTGTCAATAAACAAAAAATATTGGCTTTTTAATTCCAACGAATTCGCTAAAAGTCTTTGTGAAATGAAGGCATTTTTAAACAACAGTCATCATCATCGTTGACAGACAATAACAGTGTGAACATCACCCTTACCGCAATTCTCTGAAAGTTGGTATGAGGAGAGGAATCTTAATGGAAAAGCCTGTATGTTGATAAACGGATCGGATATGCAAACAAAGTGACTTTTAATATCATGTTGTGGTCACTCTATGAAGTTGAAATTGACTAATTTGTGACTTTAAAACACACTTTATCATGGAATAAAGGAGTTTACGATTAGTTCTTCAACTTTTCTAACTATATTCTTCCATCTCGCTACACGCAGCTAAAATGCAAAATGAGAGAAATGGTCTGGAGGAAGTAACCAATTCAGAAAGCACACAACAAAATTCACTCGGTGGAATTTTTTCGCGATCGTGGCAGAATGCCCCGATAGTAACGGACAATTTCAAGAAAACGAAGAGTCAACCTTATTTAGTAAACATTTCGTAAAAACCGAACCTCTTGCCAGTCGAGCACAGAAATTCTGAATAAAATGTATTTTTTAAATTATCAGTAGTCTGTAAAACATCAAAATCGTAATTGTTGCTTAACAAAGATTGTGCTGTTAGTAAGACGGTCCAGAGTTTTTGTATTTTCAAATCGCTGACCTTTGCACCGGTGTCGAGTTTGGTGACACACGCTGAACATTTTAGTTTTACAGCCGAATTTTGGAGGACGAAAGCAAAGCCAGCGAGGACTTACTTTGCTAAAAGTGATTAGCTACACACAACGTGCGTCGCCGTGCCCTTTAGAAATATTCGTGGATTAAACCTACCTAATTATTCTTGAAATTGGGTATTAATGTGCTAATGGAATTTGATATGACTCAGCTTTCTGTATTTGATCTTCGGTACTTCCTGGAAACTGAAGTAGAAAGGAGACTGCAACATAGTAATAATACTGATCTCATCGTGTCGTATATCTGAATGCCCTTTGAGGTCTAAGCAATTCGAACCCTATAAACCCATCTTTTGCTTTTTTGCGTCCAATTATATAAGAAGCAAAAACCAGTGTGCCATCTGCAAAAAAACTGCGAAGTGAGTGTAAAAAAAGTGAGTCAGTAAATAAAACTGATTTCCCGAGAAATATTTGTGACAGCCTTCGAAAGGGTCATGTCCAATTTATTTCTACTCAGCATCTAGATACCAAATGGCTTTCTCATGTTTCTCCCCTACTTTTGAAAAATAAGAGAAAGTGAAAGTTAAATCTATGTTTACAAAGGTAAACGACCTATCGTCTGGTCTATTGTCTCACAGGTAGATCAAATTTAATGAAAAATGTCACAAATACTTCGATTTCAGAAGCATAACATGAGAAATTCAATTTTAAACAGTAGATTCTAAATTACCAATTTCTTTCTGGTTTTGTAGAGAGGCATAAGTTCAAAATCGTTTTTGTGAGAAAGAACTGGCTTCAAATTTCACTGACGGTATATTTTTAAGCTCATCCAATAATTTCAAGATTCCTTACTCATCTTTTCTGTTAAGACATACTCAATTTGAAAGTAAAAACCTGTTTTGAGCGTACAGACGTTACTAATCTATTCGTGGCTGAAGCAATTATTCTTCAAGAGATATCATCCTTCTAACTAAAACTCTGTTTGTTTTGGAAGAGTTACGTATTTGTACAAAAACAGGTATTTTCTTGAGTTAAAACTGATGGAACCTAACTGCTGCCTTGGGAAAAGTTGTAAGACAATAAACCTTATGTCGTCTTTGTCTTTGTGGTTTCTGGGAATTCTTTAACAAGTTTCTGCTTGTTGTTACCCAATTTTCTTAGAAGCTACCTGATTAGTGCTCCTTTATCTTATTTCAAGCTTCAAAATTCCTTCTGCATTGTGGACAAGTTTTAAATTCCTATTAACTTCCGTCTCTGAGGGAACATCTAAGACGACTTCAGATGAATTTTTACCTGCAGATTCTTAAAGTTCCCTTTATTATGTTTTTTTCCTTTCATTTATTAGACAAAATGGTAAGTAAATAGTTACTTAACGTTCAATACGTGTGTTTGGTTAGTGAAACCTTCAACAAAAGTAACAACTCCGTTCTAATCGTTTTCATCTTCACAAGGACTGCTTTTATAACCTTAGCGTTCATGAGACGCCTTCTCAATCTTTAGTCCTTGGAGGAAATTGAAAAAAAAATCTTAACCACATTTTCGATCTAGTGGAGTCAAGAGTTGCAATTTCGTTTAGTAAACCAGTTAACTCATGGTTGCGATGAAAACTGTTGAAAAAATTTGCCAAACTGTCTAGAACATAGTTATAGCAGGAAGTTATAGAAGGATCAACCTGCAACCGTATGTTGAAGGATATTGGATAGCTATGAATATAAATGACATTTGACATTTCACTAATCAACATGTAAAGCAGGTAAAATAAAATAAAAAATATGGTATTAGCTGACATTAATTCCCTTTTTAATTTTCTTTAGGTGTTGTTATACTCAAAACTGCTGAAAAAGTAAAAGATTCATACATTCATATATTCCTCTAACCATCACTAAGAGCTTAAGTTATGCATCCTTTCAGCCATGAAATAAAGTAAAATTTTCAGCTAATTATATTTAGCTTGTGTACAAAGTTCATGTTGAAGTGTAACTTGTGTAAATTATAACATTATAGTTTTTAATAAGCATTTGCTACTTTTGTGTGTCTAAATTAAAATTTAAATGGGTTTGATTTAACCAAGAATGAATGTGGTTCTCGTTCTTGTAAAAAACAAGACGCAAAATGTATATAGTTCAAACATGCTAGAAAACGATCTTCTTTGGAGCAAACATTTCACTAGAACTCTCTAAGTCATTAGGTCAATCCTATATAATTTGAATGTCTTTTTGAAACTCCAAACCCAAATAAGGTTTTCAAGTCGTACTCTCAACCCAATAGGCAGACTCCGGACGCTCAACAGCCCAGATCAGCAGGAGCAAAGTTCGTTCACTTCAACCTTGAACAAAAAGCAAGCCTGCCGTCACTGCGGCTAAACCAATCATGCATCCGACGCATGCGGAAGAAACCCAAAATCAGTCAACAACATCCAGATAGAGGACGAACGCCCAGAGCCTGATCATCAAGAAGATACAGCCTCATCATCCACACAAGCAAGTACAGATAACGAGGCCCCAGATGCAAACAACCAAACAACCAGTCATCCCAATCAGACTATCTCAGAAAAGAGGGTCTGCAGCCACCACAGTACAGTTGGGAAATGCCTAATTGATACCGGCGCTTCTGTTTTCGTGATCAGCGAGCCGTCTCTATACAACCCCAAGCTGATTAAACCATGGACACGTGGAGACATAAAAATGGTAGATGGGACAACAGCTCAACCTCAAGGACAAAGGTCAAATACGCCTTTCAACTGGGTCCAAAAAGATTCAACCATAATTTCGTAATAATGCCAAATTGTGACTTCTCAATGTTGTTAGGCATGGACTTTCTACGTAACAGTGGAATAATTATGGACCTACAAGTGATGAAATTCTGGTTCCGCGATGCCCAAGAGACTTATTATGCTTTCAAAGTGATGGACGTGAGCAAAAACAATGTTCGTGCACTTCAACTTCTGAATGAATGGCAGCAACAACAACTGCAAAACCTTCTGAAGCGGTTTCCGAAGACTGTGGACACCCGGACACTGGGGCCAACTACTATGCTGCAGCACGAAATAAATTTAACCAGTCATGTACCCAAACAACAGCGACCTTATCCAGCATCGGATATCAAGAACGAAGCGATTGACAAAATTGTAAGTGAAATGCTCTCATTAGGTTTCAGTCTAATTCCCCTTACAGCTCTCCAGTTTTGATTAGACCAAAACCGAATCGGGATTGGAGATTTGTCTCAGATTTCCGTTAGATAAATCAACACACCATCACTGACAGCTTCCCCATGAGAAAAATATCAGATGCTTTCCGAGGGCTTTCAAAAGCTCGCTACATCACAACTATCGACTTGGAAAAAGGTTTCTGGCAGGTACCACTCCGTGACAAGGACAAACAATATACCGCTTTTCGAACACGACGGGGACTCTATCACTATAACGTCATGCCACAAGGTCTGAAAAATAGTCCAGCAACATTTCAACGCTTAATGAACAAAGTACTTGCTGGTCTGGACATATTCGTGTTCGTTTATGAAGATGACATTTTGATCTATTCAACAACATTTGAGGACCACATGCAACACATTGAGGTCGTGCTGGAACGCCTCCAAACAGCCAATTTGACAGTGTGTTCATCCAAATGCCACTTTGGGAAAGACAAAGTTAAATTCTTGGGCCATCTTATCTCATCCAATGGAATCGAAAGAAATCCCGAGAAAGTAGCCGCCATCAGAGAATTCCCACAATCTAAGTCACGGAAGCATTTACGAAGTTTCGTGGGCGCTGTCAACTGGTTCCGACATTTTACCAGAAGCCTTTCGTGTGCTGCACAACCCCTTAATGACATTCTAAGCACGAGGAAAAAGTTTAAATGAACTGATGAAGCAAATAATTCATTCAACGAAGTAAAACGTATCATGGCAGAAGATGTCATCTTACATCACCCCAATTTTACATCACTTTTTATTCTCCAAACGGAAGCTTTCGACGTAGGAGTAGGAGCTGTATTACTTCAAGAAAATCAAGGCTCCCTACGTCCAGTTTTCTTTGCAAGCAAATCACTTAACAACGCTCAACGTAACTACTCTGCAATCGAACGAGAATGCTATGCGGTTATATTCGCGCTGGAGAAATTTGCCGAATAATTAGATGACTCCTCTTTCACCGTCCAAACTGACAACACAGTAATCTCATACCTTCAGACAATGAAGAACACCAACTCACGTCTAATTAGATGGGCATGGAAGCTGCAGGAATGGAGTCCATCTATCATACACATCCGTCGCGGGGAAAACGTTGTAGCCGACCTTCTTTCCCGTAATCCCATCCCCGGATCCGCTTCCCCCGATACAGAGTACATCAATGCAGCCCTGACACTGACATGTGACATTGAGAAATGTGATCTTATGAGGGAGTAGAAGAAAGACCCCTCCTGTCGCTTAATTTTTCTCAGTTTTCCGGACAAGTTTTGCGATATAATTTACAAACAGTTCGCCCAGATTAAAATTGTGCCAGTTATTCCAAACTCACTACGCCAACAACAACTTCGAAATCTTCATGATGCACCGTCCGCAGGAAATCTTGGAGCTGAAAAAACGCTCCACAAACTAAAAAGCAAGGCGTACTTCAAAAGAATGAAACAATTTGTGAAAGATTATGTCAAATCATGTGACATTGGCCAGAGGAACAAATATTCCAACAGCAAAGCCGGAGGCAAGATGGGAACAAAAACCATTACATCACCATGGGAAACTTTATACATTGACCTTATGGGGTCCATTCCCTCCTTCTTCCAGCAATCGCTATACCTATCTACTTGTTGTGGTGGACGGATTTACTAAATAAACGGAGCTTCACCCAATTGGGGACTCCACCAGTCACTCAGTTGCACGTATTTTGGAATGTCAGATTTTTTGCCGTTACGGCATCCCAAATATGTTGTCTCCGACAACGCAACCACCTTCCGTTCAAACTTGATGCCACAACTCACAAAAACCTGGAGAATTCAGCATAGCTTTTGTTCTCCATTCCACCCCAAACAAATTTAGCAGAAAGGGTCAACAGGGTCATCAAACCAATGCTGCGGTCTTATTTGGATGGTATCTCACACACCCGTTGGACTGATAAAATACCTCTTTACCAACTGGCCATCAATACGGCACAACATGACAGCACGGGTTTCTCACCGGCGAAAATTCTATTCAACCACGAGCCAAGACTCCCTGTTGACAACTTCATACTTCCTGATTTGAACGACATTGTTGACCAAACTGACAATGACCAAATTACTAATGATTTACTTTTGTCTCGCAATTCTGAATTTCAGGACATACTGGACAAGGTTTGAGACAACCTACAGAAAGCCACTGACCTCCAAAAAACCAAATACGACAACACCAGGCGAGAAGCCTCATTCAAACTCGGTGACCATGTAGGGCTGCGTGATACGATACAGTCAGATAAGTCAAAGGGCATTTCGGCTGGATTGCGCCCACTTTTCGCCGCTCCACCTGCAGTCAAAACCACATGTCTCTCCACCCTCACTTATGAGATCACTTTCCCTGATGGTTCCACTACGGGTCCTATTCACATAGACCAACTTCGTCGTTACCATCCCAGGGACGACGACTCACAAACTGCCGATGAGCTGGTGGATAACACACAGCCTGATCCAACGGATGAAGAAGGTTCTTCGGCTCAACCCATGGTCGAAGACCCGTCACCAACAGTTGAGACTTCTCAACCTCCCCGAAACCTTCGACCCCGCAGGGAAGTGGTGAATTATCGTGACCTACACCTTGGCCGTACTACTCACCCGACGGCTTTGCGGATGCCTTCAAAGTCGGCCCGTCTATTGACGAGGGGTGCGGACTGAGGGCAGGCAGAGATTCTTCATACAATGACCCCAATTGCGGTCGTTCCTACTCAATCGTGAACTTGGTGCGGGGCATTGTAGCCTCCTCATATGATATCATATCATACTCCTGCATCCACCCAATAAATATACATAGATACCTACAGCAAGGCAGCAGTCGTTTACGAGGCTCATGTGGAGCTACATCAAGAGCTCTCCACCATAGTTAATCAGTCCAGTGTCCAAAATTGGGACACCGGTCTCCGTGTGTCCCGGTGTCCCAAAATATTATCGGTGGCCGGTGTCCCAAAATGTTATAGGTGTCCGGTGTCCTGGTGTCCCAAAATATTATCGGTGTCTGGTGTCACAGTTTCCTGGTGTCCCAGAATATTATCTGTGTCCAGTATGGTTTTCATGTATTTTACTCCAAATTTTGTGCTGAGTCTGGTGGTACAACATAGAGGTGGGAAGTTGGAGGAAAACGGCTGCCCGCTTGCACTTGCAGGCTCTTACCAAACCCGCTTGCGCTTGCTTGCAAGAAAAAATCGCCCAGGCTGGCTTGCACCCATGGGCGCTTGCAAGTCTTGCAAAATCATGCCATGTCAAATTTTAGCTAAAATTTTCGTAATTAGCAGTAAAATTTTGTGTTCCATGATCAGCAACACCAATTCAATGAATAAGGTTTGCCTAAATTGCTTAAATAATGGAGAAGTTAATCTTTGGATAAGAAAAACGATACAATTTTTGAGGTTGTGACATATAAAAAAGGTTTCAGATCGGAAGTAAATTGGGAAAATTAACAACCGTGGGTTGCAAACAAGCGCTTGCGAAAAAATTTGCTCAGGCTTGCTTGAACTTGCACTTACAACCTTGCCCATACCCATGAGTATTCGAAAGCGTCCATAGGCGCTCGCTTGTGCAATCGGGTTTGTCCCACCTCTAGACTACAACAGGCATACCTGAATTATTAATTGTAGGGCTTGGAAGATTAATCAAAATGGTGCCAAAGATTACAGATTAAGCTGTTTTAATATGATATTCGAGATTACAGATTAAAGATTAAAGCCTTTTTTCTGAACTCCAAAATTACAGACTAAGCTGTTTTAATCTGATATTCGAAATTACGGATTAAGATTAAGCTGTTTTAATCTGATATTCGAAATTACGGATT
>JAQGAP010003316.1:0-12704 GCA_034697805.1 Orchesella bifasciata | reverse complement strand
TTTATATTTCAGTTGATTAAGAGTGGAGCAGCGTGGGAGGATTATCAGTTCTTATTTCTGGACTTAATGGTAATTATTCACAAATATTTTGCTGCGAATATATATTAGCAATTTATTCAATTTTATTTTTGTAGTTTATAGCCGGGAAAGTATTACACGGATTTTATGCATTGTCCAGGGTAGAGCTTGCCTCTCAGGGTTTTCTCGACGCAGTTCAACTTCGTCTTTGTAAAGTTGCAGACGATAAACCACCACGGTCAATTAAAAGCCAGCTCTCGAGGAAGTTAATGTTGACTAAACGCGTGCAAATGTGTATTGGACCTTGTTCTTGTACAAAGAACATGCCCCTGTCAGCGGGTGCTGCACATCTGGATAATATAATTACAACAGCGCTTTGGCCCTAATTAAATCATTTACACGTTGGATGGTGGTGAATTTTGGATGAAAGTATTGATTACGTTTAGGATTTTTTTTTGTATAAGGTGGAAGTCATAATCTTTACATTTTTAAGATTTATAATATCTAACAAAGTCTAGGTATGCAGCAGCCAAATCGTATTTGTTAAGAATTGATAAAATTTGTGTAACAATTAATTTTTTAAGGATACTAATTATTAGTTTTGATGTGTTATAGTTACATATTTGAAAATCCACCTTAAAATTCGTGCTTGCCTAATAAAATTCATCTAACGATAATAACAATTTTTGCGTGGATCTTAATATTTTCAACTGAATTGTATTTTTTACATTGCGTCAGCCATAAAAGCAGTAAAATATTATATCTAAAACTGCAACATTCACAGAATTATCCCGAACTGCAGGGTCATCTGATGACTATGGTTTGCGTTCAAGAAATTGTGCACGAATTACACACCATTTTACGCCTGCTGCATAACCTATGTTAACGACATCCTGTTGATTCGTTGGCCCTTTATATACCTGTCAACCATCGTATTTCAGTGGAGGAATCAAGCAAAAAGGCAGTAGTCAAACGTTGGTTTGTAGCAAACAAAGAAATCCCGGAGAAATGTGATTGCTTCAGTTCAATTCGCAAAAACTAATACAAACAGAAGAGAATGTTCAATTTTTAAAAGACTCCGTAAGGTAAGAGAAGTATTTATGAAGATTGGTTACATCAGCAGAACATAATTTGAGTTGAAGGTTACGTCTCTCGAATAATTATATAACTAGAATACACAATTGCCGAACAAAGCCTTAGCCTTTTTCTGGACTAAAATTATAATAAGTCACTCACTTTCGAATAAAAGACACATTTGTGGTTGTGAAATAAAGCATTTGTTTTATTTATCATTTTAAGAATGTATGGCATATCTTTGTGGAAAACTTCATTAACAATTTGATTTCTCTTCAGTTGAGGCGAAGTAAGAGTTCTGCAAAATACATTAGACATCCGAGTTGTTATGTAAGCATTTCAAAATAGAAATCCAAAATATTTTGTTGACATGCAATTGACTTAATACAACACGAATACTCATCAATTATCAACCATTAAATGCTTCATGACACCCTTCTTTGAAAAAGCCATTCCATTGATCAGTTTAGTTTTGTGATTTTAAGCGTATCCATATTTTGGTCTTAAACTGTTTTGTTCTCAAAATGAACGGCCTACAATTGAATATACGTAATATTTTACGCTACTACATTACAATCACTTGTATTCCCATTTCTCCGACCTTCACTTCGAAGCCCTCTTTTCTACCAAACGAAACCCAATCCACGCTAAAGCCCCTCTTAAAAAATAGTCGTATTCGGACTCTTATTTATACTTTCACTCGCTTTCTATACTGCATCAATATTATTACGGTCATTCGTCTCATTATTATAAGCTTATTGGAGCTCCACTCGAACAGCAACGGGGATACTTTCGAATTCTTTGCGTTGCTCATGTGCTTAACTTGTTACTCGCCGTTATTAACCACAGACAAATTTCTATTCAATCCTTGTCATTATCTGCTTCAGTCTTTAGAGACGGCTGACCAAAAATGGGAAAGAGTAGAAGCCCATTTATCATCAAAAACAACTGCTCAACTCAAGTTCAACAAGTTGGTTAAAACCAGGCGCATAATGCTTCACATTGCAATCTTGGACTACATAACCTACATCAATTTCGCGTGGAGCACTTTACAATTTGTGGATGTTGAAAGTGATCCAATCTACATGCGCTCTGTTATTCCTTGGAATACTCCAGTCGGCAATGGGATTTATTGGCTGGCTCAACTATGCATCGTGATCACTCTCAATTTCAGTTGGTCATTTATGTTTACTTTCCCCGGTGTTGTGGCGTATCATTATGAATGTAGTATTAACGCACTAACGAAATCGACAGAAGAAGCTGACTCCACATCAATTTATTCAATGGAGGCTATTCTCGCCTATTACAACAATGTTGAATACTCCATTAGAGAGTTACATCGGAAAGGATTTACTGATATTCTTCTCATTTTCTACCTGACGGCTGGAATCCAACAGGCAATTCAGTCCTTCTGTATTTTTCAATTGATTAAAATTGGAGCCCCATGGGAGGATTGTCAGTTCTTCTTTCTGGATATATTGGTATTAATTCAAGTTAATTATTCAAGTTGAGTAACCGTTTGGAGTTTAATCTGCTATAATTTTTTTACAGTACACAGTCAGTCGGTTACTCCATGGATTTTATGCCTTGTCACGAGTGGACCTTGCTTCCAAGTCATTTCTTGACAGAGTTCGAGATCATATTCGTAAAGGTGGCCACAAGAAACAAACATGGTCATTGAAGAGAAAGTTAGTACTGACTAAATCTGTGCAACTGCACATTGGCCCTTGGACTTGCACCAACAGTCTACCTTTGTCGGGAGGATCTGCGTTTCTGGATATTATATCTACAACCGCGCTTTGGCCTTGAATGAAATACCCTAAATAAAATTATGTTATTGCTAATGTATGGCATAGTACAGATTTAGCAAATAAAACGCATTTTATTCTTATAAAAGTGCAGTATGAGCCGATCCTTTGAGAACCAATTGCACCTGAATAAATATTCATTCTGTAGTCAAAATGTAGACAAGGAGCGGAACCAAATAAAAGTCCAAAATAGAGCAATTTAATAAATTCAACAGCATTGCAAGGTGAGATGAAGGAACATTGACAACCACGGAATTTTTTAAACTTTTCATGTATTAAAATTACGGACAGACAAATATCAGGATATCTCTGCTAAATTAACTGACAGTATGATTGACAAACCGGCATAAGAGAGCCAATTCATAATGAACAGCTATTACAACATTAAGTACCTATGTTTGACCTTGCCTTAGAGCGAGCATATGACTTTGTGCATGGGCATGGTTGCAAGAAATAACCACAATAAATGCTATTTAAATATGAAACCACTTAATTTAAATAGAAATGCTGATAACTAGTGACGATTATAGCATATTGATTGTGACAATTTTGAACGCATTCGCGATTACGTAGTGCAGATAACAAGGTTTAATTTTACAGTAAAAGATGTCCAGTAACATCCTCGTTGGCCATCCTAACCTTGCGGTTGCTTCCATCAGCGTTGAAGTTCATTTCATCCTTTCATAGTTTCCATTATTATCGCCGATGGGACGACGGTGATACACGAAGAAGTACTTTGTCTTCGTTAGGAACTTTAATGAAGCTGTTTTAATGTTCAAGTTCAATTCCAATATTAAAATTTTGCTGGAGAAACTAGACAATGCGTCTGACAGGTTTCGGTTATACGGGGTCTTGCATGGCGTAAGTAAATTGATGAAAAATAAAGCGTAGTATATTCACTTTTCACTCCTCATAATATAATAGATTCCATTCTAAATTAACCCTTTCATGGGACTGCTCCATAATTTCCAATCACAATCGGAAAAAACACAATGAGAAAATCCGATCAGGTTTTAGGAGCTTTCCATACGTCGACCACATACTCGCATACTCTTGAAAATGATATTGATACTCCGAGTTTCGTTGGAGGAAGGTCGGAAACAACCAGCTCAGCTTTCCATGTCCCGCACTGCCCCTTCGCTTGTCCTATTCCACAGAAAATTTCATTATGATTAGCCTGTCACCGTATGTCTGTAAAAAATTCCTCCTTCCTATTTAAAAAAACCCATCTCTGATCTTCTCTGGGAATGAATCTACTCTTTGGGATCTAAACGCCACTTGCAAAACTCCAACAACAGGATCACGTGTTTCAACAAGAGAACTGCCTTCACATTAATGGATTTCGATGTCTTAACACTATTCTTTCAGAAGGTGCGGAAGAGAACTGCTACGAGAACAAAAAAACTTCTCCATCCGGGAATTCGACACTGGAAGAAGGTTGAAACACTTTGGATTTCTTAGATTCTACTATTATGATGGATACAGTGTTACATTATGGTGGACCCAATAAACTAGTGGATAATACATATGCGCCTTAATAACGGGAATTCCAAGACATTTTTTTGTGATTAATAATTTCGTTTATTTCCGATTTGCAGTTTCATTGCAAAGTGAACTTTTTGTTATGAATGAAGCAAAAACAACTCAAATTGTTTACACAGAAGTTTATCATAATATATTAAAATGTATGCTAGTGATAAATGTTCGGGAAGGAGGTCTTCAATAAATGATAAAATGATCATCACCATATATCATGACGGTTTTAACGACTATCATATCAAGTTGTTGTTGCTTCTGTTGACGCTGTTTCTGCAGGCGCAGCTTGTGTCGTAGCCGCAGGTGCTGGTGGTCTGTAAGATGGAATCAATATCAATTGATGCTCTTTTGTACGCGTTTTTGATAATTTACCGAAGGATTTACTTACCTGGGGATGGGAATATTAATTGGAATCCAAGGACCAGGACGAAACCAAAATTCTGAAAATAAATGGGTAAAAGTTTTTAGTTGCGTTTTTGAAAATTTTTGAAAAATAATAATAGTTGAAATTTTTACTATTCTCCTTCTGCTGATTTGCCTCGACTGCAGCAAATACGACGATGGCAAAAGTTGCCACAAAGAGGAAACTCAGAGACTTGTTCATTTTGAAAATAAATGAAATTTAAGATGAATTCAAGACACTGAACTGATTTAGATCGGTAAGAATATTCCCTAAACTGTAGCCAACTCCACTATTTATATGAATTTCAGATCCATACATTATTTTATTGTTGAATGGGAAATTCCAGATTTGTAAATAAATGCATTTTTTTCCTTAAATTCGTCAAATTCTTGAAAAAGTGCAGCGTAAGCAAATTTTTAAAATACAAATTACACCTGAATAAATATTCCTTTTGTAGTCAATGTGTAGTCAAGGAACGAAACTAAATTCTATTAAATTCTGGAACTTAAGTCCAAAATCGAACAATTAATGAAATTGAACAACGGGGCAAAGTGAGATCAATGAAAATTGACAACTACTGAATTTTTTAAGCTTCTCACGCATTAAAATTGCGGACAGACAAATGGAGATTTAATAAGGAAATGTAAGCTCATTAACTGACAGTATGATTGACAAACCGGTATAAGAGAGCTAATTCACGATGAACAGCTATTACAACATTAAGTACCTCTTTTTGACCTTGCCTTAGAGCAAGTAGATGACTTTGTGTATGGGCACGGCTGCTAACAAAACCACAATAAACGTAATATCAATTTCAATTTTTAACCACTTCACAAAAAGAAATAATGTTTACTTGTACTTGTGACGCTTGTAGTAAAAAATCGTGAGGATTTTGAACGCCTTCACAATGACTCTTGTCAATAAGTTTTAGTGTGGCACTCTCATTGCATGGGCATCAGAAGTTTCTGAATGGTTTCATCAGCGTTGAAGCTCATTTCATCAACACAAGTGACGCGATGGTTTCCAACATTATCGTCGATAGCACGACGATGATAAACGATCAAGTACTTTGTCCTCATTAGAAATTTTAATTACGCTGTGATGCTCAGCTCCAGTTCCAATATTTGGATTTTGCTCCAGAATCGTGACAGTGTGTCTGAAAGGTCCGATTACGGAGTGTTACATGGCGGAAGCTGGACCAATCCAACTAACTTAAGTAAACTCAAAAATAAAACATTATAATATAATTCCTAATGAACCCTTTCATGGAACTGCCCCATCAGTCCCAATCACAATCGAAAAAACAAGAGGGAATCAGATCAAGGTTTAGGATAAACTTTCCATTCGTTAACCCCAAACTCCACCACAATGATATTGCAAGTTTCTCCGAGTTTCGTTTGAGAAATATGGGAAATTCCCAGCTAAACACTCTAAGTCTCGCACTGCCCCTTCTCCCACGGTAACGTCATTATGCGTAGCTTCTCACGAACTCAATTCGATCGGTATTCCTATGTCTGTAACGTAATTGATTTGTTTTCAAATTAATCAATCAACAGTTTTTAAATACAAAAATCACTTGACAAATCGTTTCCAAAAGATTTTTGAGGTTCCTCTGCCTATTTTTAGCAATTTGTACCTCCACCAGATTTTTCCTCCGGGAATGAATCTACCTTTTGAGAGCTGTACTCCGAGAAACAGAACGCCGCTTGCACTACACCAGCAACAGAATCGCGTCTTCCAGGGAGAGGTCTGCCCTCACCTCGAAGTCTTTCCACCCCACCAAGAAGGTGGGTGGAAAACTGCGACGGGAACATAGGAGACTTCTCCACCTGTGAATTTGACTTTGAAAGGAATGTGCTTGTTGAAGGTGAAATCGAAGGAATAGCGAAAATATGATTGGGCTCTAGGCTTAAACACTTCAGAAGCTTCTTCAGCACTGCAATTGCTTATGCGTTGTATTTTGGTGGACCAAAGATTTTAAATTTAATTATCAGGTATCAGGTGCATAGGCTTATTAATGATGGGCTTTCTAAATGTTGTAAGATTTTTTTCTGTGATTAATAATTTCGTTTATTTTCTATTTGCAGTTTCAGCATAGAAAGCATTTTTTTGTTTCGAATGAGGCAATAACTACTCAAATTGTTTATATTGAAGTTTAGCATAATATGCTAAAATTAATATTGATGATAAACGTAAGGGATGGAGGCATTCAATACATGATAAAATTATCAGCAAAATTACGGTTATCCCGGTGGTGCTGCTCCTCCTGGTGGTGCTTCTCCTCCCGGTGGTGCTGCTCCTCCCGGTGGTGCTGTTGTAGTAGTTGTAGGTGCAGGTGCCGGAGGTCTGTAAAATGGAATCAGTAAAATTTGCTAACATTTTAAAAGCATTATTGATCTTATACATAAGGGTTTACTAACCTGGGAATGGGAATATTCAACGGAATCCAAGCACCAGGTCGAAACCAAAATTCTGAAAATGGATGGGTTAAGGTTTTTTAGTAGCGGCTTGAAATGTTTTGTAAAATAATAATGGTTAAATTTCTTACTACTCTCGGGCTTTTGATTTGCCTCAACTGCAGCAAATGCGACGATGGCAAAGGTAGCCACGAAGATGAAGCACAAACACTTGTTCATTTTTTAAATAAAGTAAATTCAAGATGAATTCAAGAGACGGATGTGAATGAAAAACTTCGATACTCTAAACTGCACCCAACTCCGCTATTTATATGAATTTTAGATCCATCCATTTTTTGTTGACGGGCATGCTCCAGATTTTGTAATTAAATGCATTTTTCCTCAAATCCATCAAATTCTTAAAAAAGTGCAGTGTACGCTGGTGCGTTCAAATAAAATACACCTGAATAAATATATATTCCTTCTGTAGTCATAATGTAGAATAGGGGCGAAAGTAAGTAACTGTGCGAAGTCTAATAGTTAATGAAATTAACAACGGGGCATAGTGAGACCAATGAAAATTGGTAACTGGAATTCATAAAACTTTTCAAACACGAGCAGACAGACAAATTTAAATTTAAGTAAGTAAAATCTTTTATAATTAAAATGCAATGTGATTCTCAAAGAGGGAAGAAGAGTGATTTTTATTACTACATTATGTGCCTATTTTTGACTGTTCCTTGACATCTCCAAACAATTTATTTGAATGTACGCACGCGCACAACTGCAAAAAAAACCTGAATTCAATTTATTTGAATGGAAATACATCTTCCTCATGATGCCTGCTTTCGCAAATATGACATAGATTGTGAAGAATTTGAAAATATTCTACAAATAACTCATATGTCAATAAGAAGGTTTAATTTAAGGGAAAAGAGGCCCAGTAACACCCTCATTAGTCATCCTAACTTTCTGGATGGTCCCATTAGCATTGAAGTTTATTTCATCCACACAGGATTCGCGATGGTTTCAATCATTTACACGATGTGTTTGTCTTGGTTACGAACTGTGATGTCCAGCTCCAGTTCCAATATTATGATGTTGCATTAGAAACGAGTCAATACGTCTGAAAGGTCCGAACACAGTGTAAGCTATTCTGCAATCTGGACCAGTGCAACCACCTAAATTATAAATTAAATTAAATTCGTATTGAAAAACTTCGCTTAGGCAACATTTATTTGATAAAAAATAAAAACCACTATTTTAATCCCTCTAAATATAATATATTCCATTCTTAATGAACTGTTTTATGGGATTGCGCTATCAATTCCATTCACAATCGAAAAAACAATGAGGGAATATAATGAGAGTTAGTTGACATATTAAAGACACAGGATAGGAAGGCGTCTATAGGGTTGGGCGGTTTCGTATGGCAATAATAAAAGCTGATTGGGATAGTTAACGGTCTCCATTTGAGTAGAGACATTCGACATTCATTGTGAAACCTTAATTATTATGTACTATCCTTAAAAAAGTGAACAAACCAAGTTTTAGAAAACCAAAGGCACCGAAAATCTAGCTACACAATAGCTAAGTATATTTTTCATAACAAAACGATTTCAATAAAAACTAAAAAAATTATTGATGAATTAAAACAAAATCTCAACCTTCTTCATCATTAACAAGGTCAGCAAATCACAAATAAGTTTTACAACATTTCGAAACCCCATAGACGCCTTTCCCCTCTGTCTTTAATATGTCCAATATCCCTGAATCAGATCAGGTTTTAGGCGCTTCCATGCGTCAATTGCATACTCGCACACTCTTGCTTGATAATGATACTCCGAGTTTCGTTGGAAGAAAGTGCAAAATACCCAGCTCAACATTCCTGCTCTTTCTCTGCCCTTCTTAAGTACCTTTCGACAGGAACCGTCATTATGCTTCGTTTCTCACGAAGGAATACCAATCTATTTGACCGGACATCGGATCCTACATCTGTAAAAAAAATTCCTCAGACCTATTTTTAAAATTTCCACCTCCGCCTGAATTTTCTTTCTAGGAATGAATCTATCCTTTGGGAGTTAAACGCTAGCAACAGGATTGGGTCTTCCAGCAAGAGACCCGCCATCAACTGGATGAATTTCAATGTCTTAACACCATTCTTTCCAAAGATGCGGAAGAGAGATGCTACGAGAACTAGAACACTTCTCCATTGAAGCTGAAAGAAATGTGCTTGTCGGAGGGAACGGTTTCCGGGAACCTCGACAGAGAAACGGAAAAGAGAATTGGACTCCAGGTTGAAACACTTTGGATTTATCAGATTCCATGATTATGATGGATACAGTCTGATTATGGTGGACCGAAGAAACTGGTGTATAATACATATGCGCTTAAATAACAGGAATTTTAATTGCAAAGTAGAATTTTTTCTGTGATTAATGATTTATTTTATTTCTAATTGCGATTTTAGCATAGAAATCATTTTTTCGAATGTGGCAAAAACTACTCAAACTATTTATATTGAGGTTTAACATAATATATCAAATGAATGTTGATGATGGGAATGGAGGCCTTCAATAAATGATCCGCACGATATAGCATGACTATTTTAACGACTTATCCAGTTGTTGTTGGTTCTTTTGGAGATGTGTATTGGCGCAGAATATGTAGAATCCCCAGCTACTGGCGGAGAATATGTCGTAGCCGCAGGTGCTGGCCTAGGCGTTCGTGGTCTGTAAGATTGAATCAATGCAAATTGCTACTTTTTTTATTAGCTATTTGATAGGATACATAAGAATTTTCTTACCTGGGAATTGGATTATTCAACGGCATGCAGGAACAAGGACGAAACCAAAATTCTGAAAATATTAGGGTAAAAGTTTCTCGTGACGGTTTTAAAATGAAATAAATAGTAATGGTTAAATTTCTTACTATTCTGTTTCTGCTGATTTGCCTCGACTGCAGCAAATGCGACGATGGCAAATATAGCCACGAAGAGAAAGCTCAAAGACTTGTTCATTTTTAAATAAAGTAAATTCCAGATGAATTCAAGAGACGACTGTGATTGAAAAACTTCGATATTCTAAATTGGAACCCACTCCGCTTTTTATATGAATTTTTGATCCATTCATTTTTTTGTTAAATTGCATAATTTCAGATTTTGCAATTAAATGGTTTTTCCTTAAATCCGTCAAATTTTTGAAAAGTGATAAGACGATGGTTTCAAATAAAATACACCTGAATAAATACACATATCTTGCTTCAGTAGGTATAATGTAAAACAGCGGCGAAAGTAAGCAACTGTGCGAAGTCTTATTATTAATGTTAAATAACGGGGCATAGTGAGATCAATGGAAATTGGTAACCGCAATTCATCAATTTTTTCAAACACGAACAGACAGACAAATTTAAAATTAAGTAAGTATAAAATCTTGTTGAATTAAAATGCAATATGATTTTCAAAGAGGTAAGAAGAGTGATTTTCATTACCAAATGATGTGCCTATTCTTGACTTTGACATCTTGACATCTCCAAACAATTCAGTTGATTTGTACGCACGCGCATGACTGCGAAAATACGTAATCCAATTTATTTAAATATAAATACTTTTTCCTCATGACGCTGGCATTCGCAAATACAACATTGACTGTGAAGAATTTGAAGACATTCTACAAATATCTCGTTTGTCAATAAGAAGGCTTAAAGTATTAAGGTAAAAGTGGCCCAGTAACACCCTCATTAGTCATCCTAACTTTCTGGATGGTTCCATCAGCATTGAAGTTCATTTCATCCACACAAGATTCGCGATGGTTTCCATCATTATCGCCAATAGGACGACGATGATACACGATGAAGTATTTGTCTTGGTTAGGAACTTTAATAACGCTGTGATGTCCTGCTCCAGTTCCAATATTAGGATCTTGCTCAAGGATGGTGTCAATACGTCTGAAAGGTCCGAATACGGAGTCTGACATGGCATAAGCTACCCTGTAATCTGGACCAGTCCACCCACCTAAAGTAAACGACAAATTAAATTAAATTGAAACATATTTTTGCATTTTTTTTTGTAAATAAAATTTCACACCTTCACTCCACATAAAATAGTAGATTCCATTTCTAATGAACATGAAAGGGCCTTCCACATACCCATCTGGGGTCACCTCCTTGAACATTTGTCCATCTGGGAAGGGCACTAGGGCAGTAAAGTTTTGGTTAAACTTGACAAGATTACAGTGATTCCAGCCACCATAAAACATGTAAAATTGGCCGTCTGCATCTTTAAACACAAATTGGTCAATCGGCTGCGCTCCATTTACGTTTTCGTTTATTAACGGGCGTCCTAAAATATCCCTGTAGGGTCCTTCTGGCCTGTCTGCCACTGCGATTCCTATTCCACCCACTTCTCCTTCGCCACCCCAGCCGACGTCATTTGCTCCGAAGAGAAAGTAGTATTTTCCATCTGTTAAAATTTTTTTTACACTTTTAATTCAATTCAAAATATTTTTTGATTATGATGATTTTTTTTTGTCTAAAATTTTACCGTGTTCGAACACGGAAGGTGCCCACATCGCTTTATTTGCCCATTTCACCTCATTCGAGTCTATAATTCTTTCATGTTTGGTCCAAGTAACGAGATCAGGGCTAGAGAAGGCGTCAAAGAAAATCTGCTCTTCATACCGTGCAGAATATGTGGGGAAAATCCAGTATCTATTCCCATAAACTATACCCTCTGGATCCGCATACCAACCTGGGAACACGGGGTTCCTGGCAAGTGCCACGGAAATGAGGGCAAATGCGAAAAATACGGACTTTAACATTTTGAATTTTTTTATACAGTGTTATTGCGACCGCTGTGTAAACCGATCTGGAACTGTTTTTCTGGTGACAAATATGATGTACTTATGAAAAACAAGTTGACGTTGACATTTTTGATTGATTGATTTTGACGTTTTTTGTCGCTCGACAAGTTAAATCCATTTAATCTCGTGACAGTTTCACTCATGATAGTTTGATTGATTTACAAAATTAAGGTAAAAGTGGACCAGTAACACCTTCATTTGTCAACCTCACTTTTTGAATGGTTCCATCAGCATTAAAATTCATTTCTTCAATGGCTGTTTCCCGATGATCCATATCTGTTTCGTTAAGTGGACGACGGTGATACACAATAAAATATTTCTCTTCAGTGGGCACCTTAATGACGCTGTGATGACCTGAACCTCGGGCTATATTAGGATCTTGCTCAAGAATCGTGTCAATACGTCTGAAAGGTCCGAAAACGGAGTCTGACATGGAATAAGCTACTCTGTAGTCCGGGCCGGTCCAAACGCCTGAATGAAAAATATATTCTGGTTTAAAAAGTAGTACAAAAACACTTATAATTTTGGTGACGTTTTGCCTACCTTCAGACCACATGAAATAGTAAGTCCCATTCCTGATAAACATGAATGGTCCCTCAGTATAATCTTG